>PVKP010000926.1:110067-166351 GCA_004027715.1 Plecturocebus donacophilus | reverse complement strand
CAAAAGGAGACTCAGTCCCGTTTACTCCGCACCAAGAGCCGCCGAGCCGAGGCGCCGGCAAAAAAGCCGCGCCAGCCGAAAGGGTCACGCTGGCGACCTGTGGGGCTCCTCCACTGGGAATGTCCTGGTCCGTGGGCAGCAAAAATTTATCGGTAAGTGTGGCGTCCACTGGCTCTCTGCGCTTTTACTGGGAGCTGCAGTCCTGAGCTGCTAGTGATCCGCCATCTTGGATCTCTCTCCTAACAAGACCTTGTTCATTTGTTTATTATTTGTCTGCCTTTCCCTGTAGACCAGGGGTGTCCAATCTTCTAGCTTCCCTGGGCCACATTGGAAGAATAGTCTTGAGCCACACATAAAATACACTAATGATAATTGCAAAAAAAAAAAAAAAAATCTCATAATGTTTTAAGAAAGTTTTTGAATTTGTGTTGGGCCTCCTTCAAAGCTGTCCTGAGCTGCATGCAGCTTACAGGCCACAGGTTAGAAAAGCTTGCTCTAGACTATGAGCTTCCCAAGGGCAGGGAAGGTGTCCCGTATTCAGCACTGTGTTCTGGGGGCTTGGAACAGTGCCTGGCACATCACAAGTATTTTACAGTCATTTCCTGAGTGCTTGAATCAATGGCCTTTGGGGTGTTTTGACCAGACTGCAGGAGCAACATTTAGGAGATAGGCTTTGCATGCATTGTTTGGGACAGAATGGGGAGGAGTTTGCCACTGGATTCCAGCCAGGAATCCTCAGGGGGCAGGTTCAAGTCTCACGGAACATCAAGTTATGTGGAAGCAACCACCCCCAGAGCCAGAAGACAAAACCCCCAGGGGAGCGGAACCACAAAGGATTGTGTTCTAGTGTGGAGGGAGGAGCAGCTGAGCCCACAAAACCCTAGGTTTTCCGCTGGGACAAGGCTTATAAAAATAGGAGATAAATAATTTCTAAATGGAGGCAACATCCTCACTGGGGCAAAATATAGCCCTAAATTCTGGGCATTCAAATACTAGGCTCTGTTGTCTCCCTGCTGTGGTTACCGGATCTGGAAGTGGGGAGGTTTCTGGCTCTGGCCCAAAGACATTAGTGTAGTCACAAAAATAATCAGAGCTTGGCATTAATTTTGGCTAATGATGCCTCCTTCTCCTGACAAGCCCTTTATGTATTTTGGTGGTGATTATTGTTGGCTGCGTCCTCCAACTCCCTCAATGAGAAACCATTTAAAAAAGAGATAATTTGTCTGCACATCGCACACTTTGTCTGGGCTGATGGTGGGAAGGGAATGCGTGTGGGTGGGCTCAGCTCTGTTAGCTGCGCTGGCTGGAAGAGATTCCCAGGCTTTATTCAGTGCTTGAGCTGAGCTGCATGCTTACTGACAAGAGGCGGGAGGCCCCTTAGACGTCTTTAGACACTCCCCCTGTGCAGGGCTGGGCACAGGCGGCTCTGCTCAGCAGTTCAGCAGGCAGAAAGCCGGGAGGAGAGATCAGTGTTTCCACGGCTGGTGTCTCCTGTGCTGACGACGGAGGCAGTGCTGGGAGGCATGGCTCTCCCAGCACCTCTGGACCCAGAAGCCTGAAAACAGGTGGTGCTAGCCACCCCTTCCTAAGCCAATGGGCAGGAAAAAGAATTTCCTGAACAGATCTCTTTGCTGCTTAAATACACTGCTCCAGTGAACAGTCCAGACCAGGCAAGGTTTGGGCGACAGATGGGAAAAATGAAGACCTGCACATGTGGAGTTGGAGCAAGGACTACCCTAGTATTAGCTCTGTGACAGGGAAGCTTTCACTCTCACCTGGAAGTCTGACTTGATTTTGCCAGCAAGAGGCAACGACCAAAGGTTCACTTTCTCTCCTCTCAATTTTGGGAGGTGATCTATAGTGGTGTGCCAGCCACCTCTCATCCTTGCAGACCCCAGGTGGAATTTGCAGGCAGCCACTATGGTGCAAAATGTAATTCTAGTGTTTTTCCGCAGACGGCTGAGCCAAAGACCTGCCGTGGAAGAGCTGGAGAGAAGAAATATCTTGAAACGTGAGTAGCTGGTGATTCCTCTAGAGGTTTTTCCTCACGTGTGCTGAGGCTGTTGCACAAATCCTGAGTTCTCATAACCCAGACCTTCTCTGCAAATAGAATGCTCCATACTCCCAGTAAACCTCAGCCGCTGAGGAATTCTGAAAGCAAGCCCCAAAGGAAAGCTGATATATCTAGAAACATTCTCTTTTAAAATTAAAAACAAACAAAAAAAAAACAAAACTCCTCTCCTCTTAGCATAAAGATGTTCTTATTTTCAGGGTTAGTCAGTCCCATATGTCTAAATGCATTAGGTTTCAAGCAGGGATTTCAGGCAGTTTTGGGTGGGGGTTCTTCATGGCTACAGAAATGACAAAGTATGAACTGAATCATAAATCCCACTAGAGAAGGACATGCCCCTTGCCTGTTACACTTGGGAGGAATAAAGCAGTCAGCTCAGGGAAACAGTGCAGCCATGGGAAGCTTTCCTGTGGCTCAGGACTTTGTGGTTCCAGGATCCTCTGTCACTCCTAGCCTTTTGCCCCCCTTTGCATTTCCTGTTAGGTAGACAATTATAGCATATGCTGAGTACAGGGGTTCATGAGTAACCTCCCTACTCTAGGACACTATATTCCATCAGATATTCCATAAAGTCAGTGATTTAGAGGTGGTCAAACCTCTTGAAAAAGTGTTTCTCAGTTCTTTATCTATCTGGTCTTTTTCAGTTTTTAAAACATTTTCTACAGAAAGTGTCTTGTAATGACTTGGATTTTTAAAGGACTTATTAAAAATCTTTATGTGAGGCATACTAGAGACTTTCTCTAAGTTTTTTATTTGTGAACATATTTTTGTGAAGTCATAATGGTACCAAGCTGACTTTCTGTCAGAAAACACGGCAAAGCCCCTTGTTGGTCTGGGTACTGAACTTGAATTGATTCCTCTTTCCTTTCTTTGCCTCAGTGCCTTCATTAACTGCCTAAAACGATCCCCGCCTTTATATACTGTTGAAAGTAACTCTCAAATAAAGACCCTGTTTTACTTTTTAAACTTAAGATATGGTGACTACTGTTCTATGTTAATTATACCATCTCTGAGGATTTAAAGAAAAGCTTTTCACTGATAACATGCTTAATTAAGTAGGCAGACAGAAAAGTCAAGCTGTTTCAGTTGCCAAATATTTGAATTTTTAAAAATTAAGTCACTTATTTATCATGCTTATAAGTTACAGATGTAGTAAAAGTAGCAGTCCAGACTTGAACCAGGCAAGTTCAAGACACAGGAAGCTCCACATTCTGAGTAGCCAGCTGTCAGCAACAGGAAGAGAGTACTACAGCCCAGACTTTTACCCAGGAACCATGTCTTCTTTCAGTAGCAGCCTCTTCCTTCCTATTGTGGGCAGCCAGCTCTTCCCACCAGCAAGTGCTTCTGATTGTGTTATTCTTTGGAAATAAATATCAGAGCCTTAGAAATAGAACTATCTTTGGTGAATAGAGACCTAGCAAGTATATAACTGAAACTGACTCACTTACCTTCGGTGCCCAAAAGGGAAAATGGGTTTTCTCTGCCGTGGCCATGGCAATCCTGCCATAAACACTGTGCCTTCATCAGCGAATATAGGTTTGTCCTTAGCTCGGAAGCCCTCTCAAGCGTCCTGAGTGGGAGGACTTGAGAATTTTACTGCTAGGTTTGTGGTGGGTATTTGGTTTTTCTTTTGTTCTGTAGAGAATAGGGTAACTATATATAGCCCAGTATGGAACATCATACTCACAGGCTCTTGATACACAGGACTTCAATAACTCATAATACATTGGATTTTCTTCTTGTAATCCTTAGAATATGACTTTTGTATTTGCTTCAAGTGGGGAACTCATGACTAATTGCAATATCTGAGGAACACTCAGAACTCTGCCCATGTAACAGTATAACAGATATAAAAGCAGAAGCACAGTAACCCCTTTATACAATGATGGTAACTCTTTATATGGCCCAATCTGTGCCAGGCACTATATTCAGTACTTGGTATTTATTTCCTCATTTAATCATTGCAACATATTTGTGAGGTTTGCACTTTTTAACAAATGAGTATTGGAAAAAGGATAGCACTAGAGTTCAACCCCAGGTCTGCCTAACTCCATTGCCCATCTTCTTTTCTGCATCAGAAGCTGTAATACATTTCTGGATATTTATGGAAGACTCATGTATAACTAACTGTCCAAGCTGCTAGAGCTATTTCCAGAAAATATGGGTATAGCGGTCCTCATTATGGGTCCCTTGCTTTGTAGAATGCACAGGATTTTCTGGGTCTGGAAATAAGAGATCCATAGACATATAACTATAGGGAGCTCAGAGGGAGAGATCTGTGGGCTTAGGCTAACAGGAAGGACTTCTTGGAGGAGGTGTCCAACAGAGCACCTGGCACAAAGAAGCACTCTGACAGGAACTTTCAAAGATCCAGTTCTTCAAAGACCTTGCTGGTGACCTTGGTAGTAATGATGGCATTTTTCAGGATTTTTTTTTTTTTAAAAAAAACAAAGATCTGACTTTGTTTCAATCTTTTCACATGGAGGCTGCACTTGGGACTTGCCTATGGCCTATTTTTAAGAAATCTGAAAATTTTCATATCTGTGAAATCCCTCGTGGCTGGCCTTTTATGTGATACTTTCACAATGTTTATCTAATTGTATCATCAGCTTTCTGATTATATCTCAAAAGTATAGTTTCTTCTGGTTTATCACTTGTATAAAGAATTAAGCACAAACAGCATTTCATTACCTTTTCTAAAACACCCTAATCCAAGATGACTCTCTTAAAAAAATTACAGAAAAGCACAATATACAAACCAATCCTACCAACGCACAAATATTTGAAATGCATCTTTTAAGTAAAGGCAGATAATGTGAAATTGTGTTAACTGCAAGTGGCAGGATTTCCCTTACCAAAACCTAGCAGTGTTTCTAGGAGTGCTGATTGTTGAAATCTCTTTCCTAGGAATGGAGCTGTGTTCAGGTCAGGGACCTGAGGCTTTATTTGGCAACAGGAAGCACCAGAAATAGGACAGCCATTATCTTCTATCCCAGAGGGAAGCTTACATTTTGTACTATATCTCAGCACTTTGGTCTATTTAGCTTCCAAGTGTAGGTACAAGCACAGCTTGAATGTTAGTAGTCACAACTTACCAAGCAAAGCTACTTCTGCTGAGGGACTTAGGCTCCTTAAATGGCACTTTCATATAACAGTGTTCACGCTTCAGCAATGGAGAGTCAGCTAGGTTCATAGGTTAAGATTTGAAATACTGTCTGAACATATAAGCATATGCTGCCCAGGAGCTTAAGAAGGTGTTCCACATTTATGTTGGTTAAATGTCTGTACACTTATTAAGAAGAAAAAAGTAGTGGCAGTGCTATTTATATTGAAATGTACACATAAATTTATTTACTTAGTCTACTATAGCTATTTTTATGTGGCCTCTAGGTGCTAGATGTAAATACACAGATAAAGATATTTGGGGAGAAAGAAAATCAGTAAGAGAGACAGACATACACAGAGATGTCTACTTCCTTAAACAGCAGCCGTAACTGTAGTTGTTTCTAATCCACAGAGGGCTTAGGAGACCAGGTTGGGATAACAGCAAAGCTTCGCTTAGTACAAGTATTTCTGTATAATGAAACCATGATCTCCTGAGCAGTGGTTGACAAAGTGGGAAAAAACATGGAAATAGTGATGTGGAAAAAGGTCTCAATATCTTACCTTCAGCTCCCAGAAATATGGACATCTTGAGTACACTTCCCTGCTAAAGGGAAGAAAGTTTCAACCTATTTCTCTTTATTTTTTTCCTATTTTAATCTTTCACAGAAAGGAATGATCAGACAGAGCAGGAAGAAAGAAGAGAAATCAAGCAAAGATTGACAAGAAAGGTACTGTAAGTTTTATTGCCTAAATAATAAAAGGTGAACTAGAGAACAGCTGCTTCTGTAGCAGGTGGGAAGAGTACTGCTAGATATTACTCTGTGATCATGAATAATGTTTTCCTGGACAACATGCTATCAGTTAAATTGGGATTTTTGCTCAGTAACAATGAATTAACTTCCTCTGACATTCCCTATGAACGAAGTCCTTCCCTAGCACAGAAGCACTTGGAAGAGCTGTACAATCCAGATGACATTTTTTACTTATGTACAGGTGGAAGCCAGAAGTTGATGGGCATTTTCTTAATTTACAGTGTCTAGGAAAAGCATACCTGGGTATCAGTGTTTTAGGCACTTTTTATACTCATTGCTTTTGTTCACCTCCAGTATGTCTAGAAGCTCCTCAGTTGTAGAAAACTTTATTAGACTCAGGGTTTGTTATCTGTGATTCAACTAGTTAAAATACACTATGGCCAATACAGGTAGCAACTCTCTAAACTTTAATCTACTTTTAAAGCCGTGGCCGTTTCTAAATGCAAGTGATCTGGTTTCGCCTTCTTCGTTGTGCTGCTCCATAATAATTCTCTTAACAGAATATCCTTCCTGAGCTTGACATATAATAACTTTATTAGTACTTCAGAAAAGTGTGTCTAATTGTACCTGAAGCCATTGGTGCCATAAAATCTAAGTTAATTCACGAACCATTCCTTGAGCAGGTGCTATGTACTATTGGGGGGTGTGACTCCTTCTGATAAAGTATGTTGGAGGAACATATTTTACATATTTTAAGTCACATTCTTTGACTTAAGAGTACGGTATATAATTTAAGCCCTTCACATTAGAGATTACTTGTATTCAGGTTACATTTCAGTTGCAGAGTTTTATGTTTTTTAGAAAACTGCTGTTTGTTTGTTCAGAGTACTTCAAAAAATCTAGTTTGGCATATGATACTTAACTATGATAATCTCTTATTTTAGCTTAATCAGAGACCCACCGTTGATGAATTAAGAGACAGAAAAATTCTGATACGATTCAGTGATTATGTGGAAGTAGCGAAAGCGCAGGACTATGACAGGAGGGCAGACAAACCCTGGACAAGACTGTCAGCAGCAGATAAGGTACAAAACTGTCTGTGCTGGTAGGGGTTGTTGTATGTTATTATAAGGGCAAAATATGTCATGCCAGGGAGTTTATTCTTAGACAAAGGGAGCCCTCAACTATTTAAATCAAGAATATACCTGCAATAAATACTGGTTTCACAAAGATAATTCAGGGTCAGATTGAGCAGTGGCTCTCAGCTAGGAGACAGTTTTGCCACTAGGGACATTTGGCAATGTCTAGAGACATTTTTGATTGTCACAACTGGGGATGTTACTGGCAGAGGCCAGGGATGCTGCTAAGCATCTCATAATACACATAACAGCCCCCTCAACACAGGATTATCTAGTCCCAAATGTCAAAACTGTGGAAATTGAGAAACCATGGTATGAGGCATAAATCAAAGGTGGGCAAGGCTGTCATAAAAGAGATCAACTGGCAAGTTTAAACAAAATGAGCTACAGTGGGGGACAAAGAGGCATTCAAGACTCTACAGTATAGAAGAGGTTCTAGATTCTCTCCTGGACTTGTACAGTAAGAGATATCTCTGAGTACCTCCTGATGAGTCTGAACTGAACAGTTAGAGAGGCAAGAAGAACACAAGGAGGCAGTAGGTCACAGAGGCTCTGCACTAAAATAGAAGGTATGACATTTGCTGAGCACAGAGAGGGTAAGTTCTTGCCTATGATCAAACAGTATTGATGGGCAGGATTTAAGCCCAAGAGTGTCTACAGGGTCTGTCACACCTTCTTGCTTCTAGTGAGTTTCAGAAGACGTAAAGCCTTTAGGAAGAGAAAAATTATACATTCAGCAAATGAATTAGCTAATTGTTCTTCATTCTTTATATGCTGAGTATACGAGCTTATAAATATACATAGATATTGCATCAACTTGGAGAAATGCAAACATGTTGGACTAACTTGCCTGGTTATCTGTGAGTGATGTGCTCAGAAGATCACAATGATAAGGGGAGAAGAAAAGTATCTTTGGTAGTCTGCAGATGTGTTTGAGCATGAGAATAATATATCCCTAAAGACTTTCCTTGTCCTACAGGGTATGTTTGATGTTTTAGTCTCATCAGGTCCCTCTAGTGTTTATCCAAGAAAGAAGTACATGATCAAGTGGGCCTGGGGAAGTAAAAATATTAATATATGCTGAAGTCAGAACGACTTCTTTCTGGATTATTTCTGAATAAAAAACTCCAAGTTCACCAGAAGCTGAAGTTCACTCATTATCTTGGTGTTCCTGCTTCATTAATACCCTAACCATGTGCTTGGTCCATTTAGTTATGGAGTGGGTGGAGTTGGGGGAAGGTTGTCTTCCCACTACAGTCCAGCAAATGAATTCATGGAAGATGTACATAATACTAGTCCTAGCCAGAGCAATCAAGCAACAGAAAGCTGGAAAAGAAGAAGTCAAGTTATCCCTCTTTACAGACAATTCAATCGTATTCCTAGAGAAACCTAAAGACCCCACCAAAAAACTTAGATCTGATAAATTCACTAAAGTTGTAGGATACAAAATCATACGAAAATTAGTAGCATTTCTATAAACTAATAATGGACTAGCTGAGAAAGAAATTAAGTAGGCAATCTTATTTAAAATAGGTATAAAAAATCCTGGAAATGGATTTAACCAAGGAGGTGAAAGACCTCTACAAGGAAAACTACAAAACAAAGATGAAAGAAATTGAAGAGGCCACAGACAAACAGATATTTCATGCTCATGGATAGAAAGAACTAATACCACTAAAATGACCATACTGCCCAAAGCAATCTACAGATCCAGTGAAATCCCAATCAAAATACCAGTATCATTTTTCACAAAAATAGGAAAAGCAATCCTAAAATTCATGTGAAACCAAAAAAGAACTTGAATGGCCAAAGCAATCCTTAGCAAAAAGAACAAAGTTGAAGGCATCACACTAACTTTAAAATATATTATAAGGCTATACTACCAGCATAGTATTGGCGTAAAAGACACACAGACCAATGGAACGGAACAGGAGACCTAGAAAAAAAATTCACATATTCACAGCCAACTGATTTTTGACAAAGGTGCCAAGAACATAAACTGGGGGAAGGACATGCTTCAATAAATGCTGGGAAAATTGGATATCCATATGGCAAAAGAATGAAACTGGACTCCTATTTTGTACCATATACAAAAATCAACTTGAAGAATAAAGACTGAAATGTAAGACCCAAAACTATACAACAACTAAAAGTAAACAGAGAAGAAACACTCTAGGACATTGGTCTAGGCAAACATTTTATGGCTAAGACCTCAGAAGATAACAGCAACAAAAACAAATGAGACTATATTAAACTGTAAAGCTTCTACACAACAACAACAACAAAATCAGAGTAGAGAGACAACAGGGAATAGGACAAAATATTAATATCTAAAGACTATTCATCCAACAAGGGACTAACATCCAGAATATACAAGGAACTCAAGTAACAGTAAATAAACAAACCCCATTAGAAAGTGGACAAAGGACATAAATAGACATTTCTCAAAAGAAGACATATAAATCACCAGCAGGTATATGAAAAAATGCTCAACATCATTAATCAACAGGGAAATGCAAATCAAAACCACAATGAGATATCATCTTATTCCAGTTAGAATAGTTATTATTAGAAAGATAAAACCATGCTGGAAAGGATTAGGAGAAAAGTCAACTTTTATATACTGTTGATGGGAATGTAAATTAATGCAGCCATTATGGAAAACAGTATGGCGACTCCTCCAAGTATTCTTAAAAACTATATGATCCAAAAATGCCACATCTGGGTATATATCCAAAGGAAATCAAATCAGTACATTGAAGAGACATCTGCACTCCCCTGTTCACTGCAGCATTATTAACAATAGCCAAGATACAAAATCATCTAAGTGTCCAATAGATGGATAAAGAAAATGTAGTGTGTGTGTCTGTGTGTGTATATATATGTATATATACACACATATATATGTAAACATATGTGTGTATATACACACACAAAATGAAATATCCCACCTTAAGAAAAGTCATTTTTGACAACATATGGAATTGGATGTTAGCATGTTAAATGAAATAAGCCAGGCACAGAAAAATAAATATCACATGTTTTCACTCATGTGGGATCAAAAAAGTTGATGTCATGGAGGTAGACAGTAGAATGATAGATACCAAAGGCTGGGAAGGGTGGCAGGGTTTAGGGAGAGAAAGAGAGGTTGGTTAATGGGTAGTAACATACAGTTAGATGGAAGGAATAAGTTCTAATGTTCTATAGCAGAGTAGGGTGACTACAGTTAACAACAATGTTGTGTATAATCCAAAACAGATAGAAGAGAGGACCTGAAATGTTCCCAACACATAGAAATTAAAAATACTTGAGGTGATGGACATCCTGAATACTTGATCATCACTGTCTATGCACATAACAAAATATCACATGTACCCTGTATACATGTACAAATATTATGTATCAATAAAATTTTTTACAAAGACTTCCAGAATATTAGCTACATACTAGCTTGGTAGGACTATAAAAATGAGTATGGCAGTCTTAATGCTGAACCAAAAGTTATTTTTTTCTGTATATTACATAATAATAGAGTCAAGTATTAGGAATGGTTAATTTGTAAACATGATGTTATTTTCCTGTTGATTTTTTAATATCCTAAAAAGCAATGTCTTGTTTTTACATTTTAGGCAGCAATTCGTAAAGAATTAAATGAGTACAAAAGTAATGAAATGGAGGTACATGCATCCAGCAAGCACTTGACAAGGTCAGATTTCTGTTTGTATGAATTTCATGGTACTTACAATATTTTTGAAATACATACCCCAGAAACTATGTATCCAGCTAAACAAATTCAGCATTTCTCCCAAGAACTGTACTGAACAAACAGAATGTACCTCAGCTAAAAACGCTGCCATTTCCCATTATTTCTTACAGGACTTGGTGAAAAGTGGTATGTATGGTAACAGTATTGGTTTATTTAAGCAGTTAATGCACATTTAACAAAATAAGCCTCAAGGCAATGAAAGTAATTTTGCTATGTATTTAATTCTCCTCTAATATTCAGAATTTCTTCAACTTATAGAACTCACCTACCTACAGATTGCTGTGAAATTAGTCACTTCCCACCTTCACATTTACTTTCTCTTACCTTAAATTATTAGCCGCATCTTTAACACAATGTTCTCCTAAAGCTGAATATTTGTTTCCTCAGCAAATATTTGAGTATGTGCGGAGAATGCAATAGTGAATATGATAAAGGAGGCTCCCATCATCATGGAGTTTATATACTATTGGGAATATATTGGCTGATTCTTCCATAATCAAGACTTTTCCCACTAAGATGAATATATTCTCTGTCTATGCTACCATATGCAAGGGATGACACTTGGCTTCTTGGTGATAACAAAGTTGGGAAAAGATTTAGCTCTTTTTACTTACTGAACTGCATATTCTTTCAGTATTTCCCCCACTTCTCTTCCACGGCCATGACCAGTAGTAATTATGTGAAGTTCTCAAACATCTCTGATTCTAAAGCAGATGACTGGCACAACAAGCTTTCAACTATATCAGTTGCTTTGTCCTCTCTTCTTTTATCTGAAGATGCTCAAGGCCCACATACAAAGAGAAAGGAAATCATGCATACAGATACTGCCTTAAACCAAAATAATAGTTTTCTGTTTGTTACAAAGTGGCCATTACAATTGTTATTAGAAATATTTACTCTGTAAGCTTAATATGGCTATAGAACAGAAACTAAGTACAATGGAATTCCATCTTAACCAATGGTTTTAGGGTGAATATATCAAGGAGGAAGGGAAAGTTGGATGAATAGGAGAAAATTATGCAAACTGTTTTTTAAGGTTCCCTCTCATGACTAACATGCTTTTGGGGAAGAATAGGCAATTTTATTTTTTTGCTTTGAATGGGTCATATGAATGTAAATCATGCACAATTACTTTTAATGTTTATTCTGTGTTAATATAATGACTACATATTCTATATATTGTAATTTCAATTTCATACATTTTCCCATTATACATTATTAAAATAAATGTTTACTAAAGATGATTATCTTCTGTCCTAAGTTGATAGCTTTCTTAAATGACAAAATTTTAAAGAATGACTTTAATACTTGAACATAAGTAATTATAAGATCTTTATACTACATTTTAGCACTTCCTTCATATCAATTTAAGAGTCAGAACAGTATTTTTGGTTATGAGATTTTCTTACATATATTAAAATTATGAATATATTACTCTACAAAAAGCCATGACTCTACTATAATTTCCAATAATTTATTAACAAATTCATTATTTTTACTGATTTAGCAAAGCCCTGGCCTTTCTGTGTACTTCAAAGGTTTAACCAACAGTTTTCAAACTAAGTTCTAGGTAGTCCTAAGAATATATTTTGGGGTATAATGGGGCCTAAGAGTGGGGAGCTCTCTGAGACTCTACCCTATTTTAACCAAAGTAGCTCCATCCTCATGTTTTACATACGGGACTTCTGAAAAGCTATTTAATAGCAGCAAATTTATTTGTAGGAGGTTTTTGGCTATTTTAACTGTTAGAAATATATAACCTTAAATTCTTTGTCTTTTTTATAATCTCTAGATTCCATAGGCCATAGAGATTTTCTTCTGAGAAGAATTTGTGTTTAATTTTTTGATACCAACACTGAACATTCATCAGGGAACTTTCCTGAAGTTCAGCTCAAGACTACCTGCTGTGTTTGTGAGAAGAGCAGGATCACACACACAGGTGCAATCTTGGCCACACTTACCTGCAAGAGGAGTAACCAGAGGACACACTTCCTTCCTTCTTTGGTGTCTGAGGAGTGTGAACTGTTGGGGTCAGTTAAGACCCAACATAACTATCAGAAGAAAACTGTTGTTTGCCTTTCAACCTTGTTTTACAGTTCTGCGGTGTAATGGAGGACGGGCAACGTGCATGTGCAGGCTCACCACTCCCAGGCCTCTGACATGACGGACATGTGACAGTGTCATTCAGTATTATGTTCAAAAGACATTTTTATCCTGATCACAGTTAATTTGAAAACTCTTTAATTTCATGTTATACAAAATGATTTACTGTATTATACTTTTCCTTTTTTATATAATGTCTAACAAAATATACAGCTGCAACATTTTGATTCCTGTTAATTTTGTTCTTTAATTAAATGACTACTTATTGCAGGAAATTAACCCAGGCTTTACATTTTCTTGGGGTTGGGATGAGTGGTACTTTAGAACAGGGATCTGTGAAACAAGTCAGTTTTTACTTTTGAACCATCAGAATCCAAACATGAATGAGAATTCCAACTTTCTACATGCTTTGTACATTTTATGTATGTGGTTTGTGCCTTAGAAAATCAAATTATCTTTTTCAAGTTAAATTTATGTATCAGTGAGTATTGAAGAGTGCATTTAACTAAGAAATAAGCAATAATTTGTTGAAAAATTCTATCAAAATGGAAAGTATGCACCCATAAGAGTATTTTTAAGCTCGCCTCTGCAAACATTGTTAAAAACATTGTTAAAAGAGACAAAGTTTTAGATGAAGTAGAGATTATAAAGAAAGGAAATTTACCCCAGCACAAAGGTGAAAATCTTGGCACAAAGGGGGAAACAAGCTAAATAACAATAAATGTTCCCTGAAAAATATTTTTAATTGGCTTTCAAATAAGTGTCCTTATAGAGATGAGCCTTCCCTCCTGGTACACTGGTGAGGTGAGGCAGGAAGCACAGTAACTTGGAACATGACTTTCAGAGTTTGCAGAACTTGTGCACAAATCCAAGCTCTGTGCTACTTCAGCAACTTACTTATTTTCTCTACAGGATAATCGTATCTCTCTCACACAACATTGCTGTATTATCTAAATAAGATAAAGAAGCTGAAGTGCTGGCACAGTGCTCAGGACATTCTGGGAATCCAATAAATGTTAGCTACCGGTATGGCTGCCAGGTAGCACCTGAAGCAACTGAGTGTCCTCTATGACTTCTTACCACATATGCTACCTCACTGCTTTCCACTATCTTTCCTTCTCTACTTCTTTAAGACTGCTACTGGGTTAGATGCCCATAGAAACTGCTTAGTCTTTATGATAGTAGCACTTTGTCCAAAGTGACTTATGATCGGTCCTAGAGAGTAGCAAAACACAGTATTAGTTGAATTATAGGTTTTTTAAAAAAAATATTGTTATGGTAGAAAAATTCCAGCTCTACCTCTTAGTTGCTCTGTAACTTCTGTGAATCAGTTGACTTCACTGAGTCTCAATTTGTCTGTGAAATGTATCTAAATAGTTTTTAATTAGAAGTCAGTTAAATTTAAATGATTTAAAATATGTATATACATACATTATAGATTTTCTGTTATTCATAACCCATTATTTGTAGCCAATCAACTAGCAAAAACTTTACCTATGTTAAGCTAGATATTAGAAGTTCCTCCTATTTTATATTCAATTTAAAATATTAATGGGAGCCCAAATTATGTAAAACTAATATTTCAATTTCCCTCACATAGAAATATTAATATACTTACTATGAAACAAAGAAAGGGAAAAGGTACTACTGCTTAGAAATCACCCTGGCCCCCAAACTACAAAAGCTCAGTACTGCTTACAAAAGAATCAGGCAGCGCCTATGGTTAACAATGACCTGGTTAAATGGGACACATAATTAGTTTTTTGCCCAAGTCTCATAACTAGTGGATAATAAAACTAAAAAAGTAAAAGTGCAGGATAACCAAAGGAGGGTTTGGACTGGTTCAGACTCAAAGGTTCTAAGATATCCTAAAACCAGTAGACATTTTCCTTTTAATCTAAATTTGTGGCAATAGTATCTAACTTCTACCATTGTGTTTTTATTATGCACAAACTATTACTCTAAACTGTACTTACGTATTTCATGTTTTTATCAGATATTATAAGGGTTAAGAGATAAACTAAAACTGTAAATCAAGTATATTTACTCTCCACCCACACATCACATCTTAACTATCTCTCAAGTTAGTTGGAGGAACAAAATTAAAAAGCAATTCACAAATCATATGGCACTGATGATATATATGTACATGCATTTGCATATGTTTATAATTGAAGAGAAAGTTTATATACTTAGCCTACAGATTAAAAAAAACCATGTCTTATTAAATAACCAACTATATATGTATTATCAGAATTCTTCATTACTAGTATTCAATAATGAAGTTTTTATACAATAAATTTACAAATCATTTGCTCCTATTTTCAGAAAAAAATATTAAAGCAATCATGAATATTTAAATCATAAGTTCTGTTTTTAAGGAGTTCAAAACATTTTTACAAGCTTCTTGGTAATTTTGTGAGAGGAAATTATTTTCTAGACACATCCGTTAACTTTTTAAAGCTAATGTAATAGAGGAAATACTACATTATATGACTTTGTAAAAAGTATATCTAAAAGAATTTAAAGGGGACTGGTCACGGTGGCTCAGGCCTGTAATCCTAGCACTTTGGGAGACTGAGGTGAGTGGATCGCTTGAGTCCAGGAGTTCAAGACCAGCCTGGGCAACATAGTGAAACCCTTCTCTACAAAACAGACAAACAAAAAATTAGCTTGTTGTGGTAGTATGCACCGGTAGTCCCAGCTACTAGGGAGGCTGAGGTGGCAGGATCGCCTGAGCCCAGGAGGTTAAGGCTGTAGTGAGCTGTGACTGCACTGCACTCCAACCTAACAGAGCAAGACTCTGTCTCAAAAAAATATAAAAGTAAAAATAAATTTAAAGAAACTTTGAAATCACATCACCTAAGTAATTTTTTGACAACTGAAATGGCAGGGGATTGTGGGGGAAGAATCTAACATCAAGACATCCACCTTGTGGAAAGATATGGTAATTACAGGCCTAAATTTATTATACATTGGAAGTAAATGCAAAGTTTGTTTTTAACTATGTATCTCTAGTCCTTCAACAACAAATTCAAGCTCAGAAATGCAAAATCCTACCTGTACTATTAAAACTACTATTACTATATGCTTCCAATACCAATTCGTCTAGTTTTTTTCAGAGACCTTTTCCTCCATTTTTCATATGAAAACATCTCAGAAGATATTCATAAGCCAATGAACATATGAAACTGAATATAGGAAAAATATTTTCAAAAAGTAGATTCCTATAAATACCATTTGCTTATTTCTATGCAAATTTATTTACAGTGATGATACCAGGAACATACCACTAGTTGATATTCAAACAAAAAATGTTAGAATGAACAATGGAGAAAGTACCAGTTAGCAGTTTCATAGTTCTATGAAAACAGAGAAGTATTTTTAAAGTAATAAAAATTTTTTAAAAATCATTTTCAAAGTTTCTAATCTCAACTACTAATGGGGAAATTCTAAAAATTCAATTTTCTTGATAATAAGCAATGGGAAGGAAGAAATCTGGATATATGGTATATATGGCAACAATTTAATGTTTCAAGTTGCAAACATGTTATATATATGTATTCCTTTCTAAATGCAGTTTATTATCCCTTCTCAAAAATACATACACTGAATATATTACTACAATTCAGGTGTGTTCCCTAAAAGACTGGTCTACACCACTAGTCCATTCACTGCTTTCCAGCTAGCCTGCTTCTTAATAATTTTAATGGTGACAACTGATGTGGCAGAAAACACAATCTCGGGAACCACCATCATCTTGCTTCAAATTTTACATTCCAAGTTAGATTTGTTTGTTGACATTATTTGCTGGTATGTTATTTTGCTCAAAATTCAACTTATTTATTAATAGCATATATGATTCCTTCCATACGTACTCTAAGTTTCAAGTAGATAAGAAACTTACACACTAACTGTATCTGGTTTAACTGTTAATAGGTGATGATGACAGAATGGCTAAACAACTAACTCCAGCAACTGTGAAGCTCCACACTAGGCACTGAGCTCAGAGTTGGCAGAATTTGTCACTGTAAAATACAAATTTCATGTGGAATTAAATGCTACATGAAGACTACTTAATCCATTATTCATTTAAAAGATATGCTGGCCTTTTAAGTTTGTGTTGGCTATCCATAATACTACGATTTAGTGGCAATAAGATCACTATAGTAATGGCTGTAGAGTCTAGTATTTAGGTTTCTGCCTAGCTATACTAATGTAAAATTTCTTCTCTTCCATGTCCTTTTCCATGTGTACTTCTGGACAGTTACCACCTTACAAGCTTTATTTGGTTGAGGACACATGGTAAACCTATACCAGGGTGTTAGATTACAATCTAGGTAAGAAATTTAAGTCATTAGCTACAATGATCATTTATTTTTAATGTTTAAAATAGATCAAGAATTTTAGCTATATTAATATACTCAGCCTCTGCTATGCAAAATTGATTTAAATAACTATTTCTGTGAAATAGTAAGATAAACTAAGGAAAAATGTGATAATAAAGAACAGAATTCTGATCTATAAGATCTCCTTTCTGAATTTGAAGTCTGTAAACTACAGCCCACAGACCAAATCTAGCCAGTCCCCAGCTCCTTTTTTTCAGTGGCCAGTAAGCTAAGAATGATTTTTATATATTTAAATAGTTACAATTGAAATGATTATAATATGGACTGACATGATATTCCAAAATTTTCCTTCTGGCCCACAAAGCCTAAAACATTTACTGTATAGCCTTTCAGGACAAACTTTGCTGGATCCTGCTCTGAACTTAAAAAATTTAAACATATACTAGAACATCTTAGAAATGAGTTACATAGAAGTCAAACAGCTAAATTATGTTTTTAAACAAGCTTAAAATCTTTTAACTTCAAATCTATTCCAAATTTCAACACTCATTATAAACCCAATTGTCTTTGCATCTGACTTGTACAAAATGTACATCAAATTAGGTAAACAATCAAGCTTCATCAATATTATTAAAGGCAAGTGTTTCATTAGTGTGACTTCTATTCTTCCAAGTTCCTTTTAAACTTGTTGCTTTCACAGCATAAGCTAAAAGTATATTATCTAAAGTTCAAGATGGTACAACATATTGATCTCACTCAACACATCTGTATCCCTAAATAAAACGTTGTTCTGTAGATGCTAATTCAGAATATTTTCATGGCCATTTATTTTAAATAGAAAAACGAAAGCTAACCATTACAAATACATTGTCTTAACAAAGAAGTCTATGTACATTTGATTTGCCTATACAATTACCCCAAGGGTTCAATGAAATGGAAATCCATATGATTCTACATGACTTTAAAAGCATATATATCCTCATTTTTAAAGCACATAAGTAGGGAGTTCATCTCTGTTTTGAGGTGGGCGTTCTGGTGAAAACTGAATAACCTGCTAGACATATTCTAAAAGAGCTGTAACACCATGCAAGGGTTCATTTATACTCATTTCTGTATCTAGACCTGAGCTCAGTGCATATCATATAACAGATGTTCAAATGTCTGGTTAATACTTCCTTATCAATTACAATGAAAATGCTGACACCATATAGGACTTGAAAATTTTAGGAGACACATTAGTTCTCTTTGAACTTAGTAAATTCCTACCTAAAACTGCCATATTCATTAGTTTGTTCATTACATTGTTGTAAGCCTACTTTTTCAGACACTCTTTGAGGTTCTGTAAATTGTGATGAGTAAGACATACAAAATTCCCACCCCCATAGAGTTTACAGGACTGGAGTTTGTGGAGGGGAGGCAGAAATAAAGAAATTTCAGATAATAAAAACTGCTACAGGGTAGACAGAAACAGTAACATTAATTGGATGGTGAGGGAAGTGCTCTCTAAAGAATTACCACTTAAATGGAGACCCGAAGAACAGCAAGAGTTCCCAGGAAAATGGAATCTCAAAAAAAAAAGATTCAGAAAAAAATAAGATCCCTCAAGTAATGCTTGAAGCGTATACAACAAGGGGGAAAGGAGTACAAAATAAGGTAAAGAGAGGCAGCAGTTGGCTCATGTGGGGCCTTCCAGGCCATAATATAAAGGCTAGGTTTAAATAATTTTTAGTAATTCAGATAAAATACAGATTAATAAGGCATTTAAAGTAGTATAATTCTGTGGCATTTAGTACATTCACAGTGTTATGTAACTACCACCTCACCTCTATCTAGTTCCAAAACAGTTCATCATGACATAACTTTTAATCGGTCACTCTCCATTCTTCCTTTCTCCCATCCCCTGGCAACCACTAATCTGCTTTCTGTCCCTGTGGATTTACCTATTCTGGTCATTTCATATAAATGAAATCCTAAAATATATGACCTTTTGTGTCTCGTTTTTTCACTTAGAATGTTGTTGAGGCCCATCCACATTGTAGCATGAATACGCCTTTCCTTTTATAGCTGAATTATATTCCACTATATGGATATGTGCCACATTTTGTTTATTCATCATCAATTGACAGCCATTTGGGTTGTTTCCACCATTGACTATTGTGAGTGGTATTGCTGTGAACATTCTTATCCAAGTGTTTATTCAATCTGTTTTCAATTCTGATATATTTTGGATATTTGACCCTGCCCAAATCTCACATTGAATTGTAATACCCAATCCTGGAAGTAGGAGCTGGTGGGAGTTGTCTGAGTCATAGTAGTGGATCCCTCATGGCTTGGTGCTATCTTCATAACAGTGAGTTCTCAGATGATCTGGTCATTTAAAACTGTGTGACACCTGCCCCCACAACTCACTCTCTTGCTTGCTCCTGTTTCTGCCATGTGATTTGCCTGCTTCCTTTTTACCTTCCGCCATGATTGTAAGCTTCCTGAGGCCTCCCTAGAAACCAAGCAGATGCCAGCACCATGCTTCCCATAAAGCCTGCAGAACTGTGAGCCAATTAAATCTCTTTTATTTATAAATTACCTAGTCTCAGATATTTCTTTATATCAATGTAAGTATGGACTAATACAGAAAGTTGGTACTGGGGAGTGGGGCATTGCTATAAAGGTACCCGAAAATGTGGAAGCAGGTTTGGAACTGGTTAACAGACAGAAATGAGAATAATGAGGCGGGCTCAGAAAAAGAAAAAAAGATAACGGAAAGCTTGCAACTTCTCGGAGATTGGTTAAGTGGTTGTGACCACAACACTGATAGTGATATGGACAATAAAGTCTAGGTTGAAGAGGTCTCAGATGGAAATAAAGAACTTACAAGGAACTTGAGCAAAGATCACACATTTTATGCCAGAGCAAAGAATTTGGATGCATTCTGTTCATGCCCTAGGGATTTGTGGAAGTTTGAGCTTGAGAATGATGACCTAAGGAATCTGGTGGAAAAAATTTCTAAACAGCAAAGTGTTCAAGAAGTGGCGTGGCTGCTTCTAACAGCCTATTCTCCCATGTGGGAATAAAGAAATGACTCAGTTGGAAATTATATTTAAACAGGAAACAGAGAGTAAAAGTTTTGAAAATTTGCAGCCTGCCTGTGTGGCAAAGAAAGAAAAAGCTATTTTGGGAGAGGAATTCAAGCAGGCTGTGGAGCAACCACCTACTAGAGAAACTGGCATAACTTAAAGAGAGCCAAGTGCTACTATCAAGACAATAGGGAAAAGGCCTTGAAGGCATTTCAGAACTTTCATTGCAGCCCCTACCACCATGGGCCCAGAGGCCTAGGAGGGAAGAATAGTTTGTGGGCCAGGCCCAGGGCCCACTGTCCTGTGCAGCCTCAGGACATTGCTCCTTATATCCCTGTCTCCAGCTCCAGCCTCAGCTCAAAGGGCCCCAGATACTGCTTATGCCACCACTCTGGAAAGCACAAGCCACCATAAGCCTTGGTGGTTTCCATGTGGTGTTAAGCCTGTAAGTGCACAACGTGCAAGAGTGAATGAGGCTTGGCACCCTCCACTTAGATTTCAGAAGATATATGATAACTGGGACATGGAGTTAAGAATGATTTTAGAGCTTCAAAATTTAATGACTGCCTTGCTGTGTTTTATACTTACACGGGGCCTGTTGCTCTTTCTTTTGGCTGACTTCTTCCTTTTGGAATGGGAATATTTACCCAATACCCACATCCTCATTGTATCTTGGAAGTAAATAACTTGCCTTTGATATTACAGGCTCATGGGTGGAAGGATTTATTTGCCTTGTCTCAGATGAGACTTTGGACTTGGGACTTTTGAGTTAATGCTGGAATGAGTTAAGACTTTGGGGAACTGTTGGGAAGGCATGGTTGTATATTGCAATGTGAGAAGGATGTAAGATTTAGGAGGGACCAGGGTTAGAATGATGTAGTTTGAGTATTTGTTTCCACCAAATCATGTTGAATTATAATCTTCAATGTGGGAGGTAGGGCGTGGTAGGAGGTGTTTGGTTCCTAAGGGCTGATCCCTCATGGCTTGATGCTGTCTTCAAAATAGTGAGTTCTCATGAGATCTGGTCATTTAAAACTGTGTGGCAGCACCTCCTTTTTCTCTCCCACCCTCTCTCTTCTTGTGCTTTCACCATATGACATGCCTGCTTCCTCTTCACCTTCCCCCATGATTATAAGCTTTGTGAAGCCTCCCTTGAAGGTAAGCAGGTGTCAGCACCATGCTTCCCATAAAGCCTGCAGAACCACAAGCCAATTAAATGTCTTTTATGTATAACTTATGCCCAGTATCAGGTATTTCTTTATAGCAATACAAAAGCAGACTAATACAAATTCTTTTCGGCATATACCTAATAGACTTGCTGGATCATATGGTAACTCTTACGTTTAACTTTTTGAGGAACCACCAAACTGTTTTCCACTGTGGCTGCATTCTTTTACATCGCCCCAGAAATGTCCAAGAGTTCCAATTTCTCCATATCCTCACCAATATTTATTGTTTTCTAAGTATCCAAGTGGGTATAAAGTGGCATTTCATTATGGTATTAATTTATGTTTCCCTAATGACTAATCATGCTGAATATCCTTCTATGTGCTTACTGGCCATTTGTATGTCTTCTCTGGAGACATGCTTATTCAAGTCCTTTGGCCATTTTTATTTGCACTTTCTTTTGTTGTTTGGTTGTAACACTTCTTTATATATTCTGGATACTAGACTCTCAAAGATATAATTTGCAAGTATTTTCTCCCATTCTGTAGGGTGTCTTTTCACTTTTTGGGGGTGTCCTTTGATGCACAAAAGTTTTGAATTGTGCTGCAGTCCAATTTATCTAATGTTTCTTCCATTGCATGTATCTGTATCATATCTAAAAATCCACTACCAGATCCAAGGTCATAAAGATTAACTCCTGTATTTTTTTCCTGAGTTTCATAGTTTTAGCTCTTACATTTAGGTCTCTAATCCATTAATTTTTGTATATGATGTGAAGTAAGTTTCCTTCTTCATATTGCATGTGTTTATCCAATTGTCCCAAAACAATGTGTTTAAGAAAAGATTCTTTCCCCCATGGAATGGTCTTACACCCTTGATGAAACTCAGTTGACCACAGATGAGTGGATTTATTTCTAGACACAGAATTCCATTCTATTGGTCTATATGTCTATCATTACGCTAGTATCACATGATTTTGATAATGTAGGTTTGTCATAAATTTTGAATTTGGGAAGTATGAGTTCTCCAACTTTATTCATTAAACATTTTTGTTGTTGTTATGGTGGGTCTCTTCCATTTTTGTATGATTTTTAGGGTTAGCTTTTCCATTTCTGTAAAAAGGCCATCAGGATTTTGCTATGGATTGCATTAAATCTGTAGTCTACTTCAGGGAATATTGCTATTTTAACACATCAAATCTTCCAATCCATGACCATAGACTATCTTTCCATTTATTTAGGCCATTTTTAATTTACTGCAAGAATGTTTTGTAGTTTTAGTCTTACACCTCCTTGGTTAAATTTATTCATAAGAATTTTAATCTTTTTGATGCTACTGTAAAGGAAATTGTTTTCTTAATTTCATTTTGGTATTGTTAATTTCTGTTGTAAATACAATTGATTTTTCTGTTGATCTTGCATCTTGCAACTTTGCTGAATTTTTATTAGCTTCTGATGATTTTCTTGATTCTGTAAGATTTATTTTATATGTAAGATCAAATCATCTGTGAGGAGAAATAGTTTCATTTCTCCCATTCCTACTTGGATATCTTTTCTTTTTCTTGCATAATTTCTAGATCTAGCTAGAACTTCTAGTGCAATATTGAATATGAGTGGTGAAAGCAGGCATCCCTGTCTTGTTCCTGGTCTTGGCAGGACAGGGGAGCTTTTAGTCTTTCCCCATTGAGTATTATGTAAGCTATAGGGTTTTCATAAATACTCTTTATCATGTTTTGGGATTTCCCTTCTATTTCCAGTTTTTTGAAGTCTTATCATAAAAGGGTATTGGATTTTGTCAAATGCTTCCTGTGCATCAATTCAAATAATGTTTCTTTTTCTTCTCTCATTCTATTGATATGGTATTACATTCATTTTCATATATTGAGCCACCCGTGCTTGGCTGGGATAAATCCATTTGGTCATGGTATGGAATGCTTTTAATGTGCAGCTGGATTTGGTTTGCTATTTTGTTGAGGGTTTGTGCATCTATATTCATAGAGAATATTAGTCTGTAATGATGCCATTGTCTAATTTGGTATTAAGGTGATACTGGCCTCATAAATGAGTTTGGAATGTTCTCTCGTCTTCTGTTTTCTGGAAGAGTTTAAGAAGGATTGGGCTGGGCATGGTGACTCATGCCTATAATTCCAGTGCTTTGGGAAGCCAAGTCAAGAGGACTGCTTGAGGCCAGGAGTTCAAGACCAGCATGGAATACACAGAAGAACCTCGTTCTCTACAAAATATTAAGTAGCTGAGCACAGTGGCACATGCCTAGAGTCCTAGCTTACTCAGGAGGCTGAGGCAGGAAGATCACTTGAGCCCAGGAGTTTGAGGTTACAGTGAGCTAAGATCATACAGCTTGAGTGACAGAGTGAGACCCTGCCTCTTAAAAAAAAAACTAATTTGAAAAATTATATTAAAAAGAACTGTTATTCTTTAAATGATAGAATTCTTTGTTGGGAGGTTTTCGATTACAAAATTCAACCTCTTTACATGTTATAGGTCTGTTTTATATTTTTTATTTCTTCTTGAGTCATTATTGGTAGCTTGTACTTTTAGGAATTTATCAATGTCATCTAGGTTAACTAATTTGTTGGCATATAATCATTCATAGTATTTCTCCTAGAATCCTTGCTATTTCTGAAAGTTTAGTAGTCATGTCCCCAACTTTCATTTCTCACATTAATTTGAGTCTTCTGTTTATCTTAGTCAGTCTGCTAACGGTTTGTTTTCTCGATCTTTTCAGAGGACCAAATTTTGTTTTTATTGATTTCTTATTGGTTTTCTGTACTTTTCTGTTTATCTCTGATCTAGTCTTCATTATTTCAATTCTGACAGCTTTAAATTTACTTTTCTAGTTATTTAAGGTATAAAGTAAGGTTATTGATTTGATACTTTTCTTCTCGTTTAATGTAGGTGCTTAGAGCTATAAAGATCCCTCCAAGCACTGCTTTCAACAGATCACATGTTTAGGTATGTTACATTTTCATTTGTCAAAGTATTTTCCAACTTCTTTTATGAATTCTCCCTTGACCCACTGGTTAAGAGTGTGTGTCATTGGAGAGTTTTAGGTAAGGGAGTGACATGGTATGATTTATGCTTTAGCAAGACAATGTTGGCTGCTAAGTGAAAAAAGTGTGGAAAGGAAAGTATAAATGCTGAAAAGCCATTTAAGAGGCTGTTGGAATTGTCTATGTGAGAAATGAAGGAATTGTTGATCAATTTACTGTTTTGTTAAAAGAAAAAGAAATTAGACGTTACCATTAGGTTTTGGCTTAAATAGTTGAGTAGATAAAAGTAATTTTATCCTTACACAAAAATTAACTCAAATGGATTAAAAACTTAAACATAAGACCTAAAACCATAAAAACCCTAGGAGAAAACCTAGGCAATACCATGCAGGACATAGGCATGGGCAAAGACTTCATGACTAAAACACCAAAAGCAATGGCAAAAGAAGGCAAAATATACAAATGGGACCTAATAAAAGAGTTTCTGCACAGCAAAAGAAACTATTATCAGAGTGCAGAGGCAACCTACAGAATGGGAGAAAATTTTTGCAATCTATCCATCTGACAAAGGGCTAATATCCAGAATCTATAAATAACTTAAATTTACAAGAAAAAAACTCATCAAAAAGTGGGCAAAGGATATGAACAGACACTTCTCAAAAGAAGACATTTATGCAGCCAACAAACATGAAAAAAAGCTCATCATCACTGGTCGTTAGAGAAATGCAAATCAAAACCACAATGAGATACCACCTCACACCAGTTAGAATGGTAATCATTAAAAAGTCAGGAAACAACAGATGCTAGAGAGGATGTGGATAAATAAGAATGCTCTTACACTGCTGGTGGGAGCGCAAATTAGTTCAACCATTGTGGGAGACAGTGTGGTGACTCTGCAAGGATCTAGAAATAGAAATACCATTTGACCCAGCAATTCCATTACTGGGTATACATCCAAAGGATTATAATCATTCTACTATAAAAACACATGCACACTATGTTTATTGCAGCACTGTTCACAATAGCAAAGAATTGGAACCAACCCAAATGCCCATCAGTGATAGACTGGATAAAGAAAATGTGGCACATATACACCATGGAATACTATGCAGCCATAAAAAAAGGATGAGTTCATTTCCTTTGCAGGGACATGGATGAAGCTGAAAACCATCATTCTGAGCAAACTAACACAGGAACAGAAAACCAAACACCACATGTTCTCACTCTTAAGTGAGAACTGAACATCGAGAACACATGGACAAAGGGAGGGGAACATCACACACCAGGGCCTGTCTGTGGGTAGGGGAGGGGAGGGATAGCATTAGGAGAAATACCTAATGTCAATGATTGGTTGATGGGTACAGCAAACTACCATGGCACATGTATATCTATGTAACAAACCTGCACATTCTGCACATGTATCCCAGAACTTAAAGTATAAAAAAATTAAAATTAAAAAATAACTTTATTGAGACAGGAAAAAAAAGTTTATTTTTTCTTTGATGAAGAGAAAAAATGGCA
This sequence comes from Plecturocebus donacophilus, assembly GCA_004027715.1. Lineage (NCBI taxonomy): Eukaryota > Metazoa > Chordata > Mammalia > Primates > Pitheciidae > Plecturocebus > Plecturocebus donacophilus. The sequence goes on along the minus strand of PVKP010000926.1, from coordinate 140,297 downwards.
AGGGAGACAATCAAGTTGTTTTGAGAGTTGAGATTCTTATTAGAAGTCTCAATAAAGCAGTATTTATAATGTTCTGACATCCAAAGTAAAGGTCAGAACTTTTATAAATTTGAGATCACCAACACAGTTTTTATAAGGGACTAGATGAAACTACTTAAGGTGAAAGTACTGACTGAGGAAAAGAAAGAGACTAGGAATGAACCCCACATTAAATAGTAAGAAGGAAGCAAGGGAAAAGACACAGAAAAGTAGCAAATTCATGCCAGCTGAGGGTTTTAAATGTGATATGACACTGAGGGGATAAGTAAAAAGGATTAGATTTGGCAACATAAATGACTGTTGATTTTGATAAAAGTAGTTTTGATGAAATAGTAGGGGCAGAGCTACATTGAGGAAAGGAAGCAAAGAGGTTGAGATAGTAACCTGAGAAGAGTATTCTGCTATGTTCACTATAAAAGTGAATAGAGAATTACATACATACAGCAGTGGTTTCAGGAGAACTTGATGTCAATGGAGGGTATTTATTTAGTTATTTAATTAAAATGGACTATAAAAATGAGGAGAGGAAAATCAAATAATATAATGAGATTTAAAGCACTAATAAGGTGATTGTTCTTAAATAAACAAATCTGCTATTGGACTGAAAGAGATATCAGAAAATGCTGGTATTGATGCAGGAAACATGTTAGATTTTAGGGTGAAGATGAGAAAATTATGAGGTCAGCTAATCAGCTCAAAGAATTAAGGAAAGAGGTATTTATATGCAATAATATTCTGTAAATGTGGTAAAGCCAATTAAAGAGGGCAGAGTAAGGATTGTTGAGCAATGTTGAGTTTCCATTTGAAGTACAGGGCCATAAATGTAAAGCCTGATTGTATTATTTTCTCCCGTACTGTTCAGTTGGTAAAGTGAGAACTAAGAATTAGTGGATAAAGTTGACAGGAGGAGAAAGGGCAAGAGAGTATTATTTTTAACTATCACATCTAGAATGGGTAAGGAAGGAAGGACAGACAAGAAGGTAACAGGCATAGAGAAAAAGCATAAATGGCCTAAGACTACGATACAAAGCAAGTTGGCAAGACAGGCTAGGGTGATAAGAATGTTGGAAATTGAGATTTAGAGGGACACAACTACTTGTAAAGACTTTAGAAGAGCTGCAAAGAATAAAGAACCTGGGACAGATTACACATACAGTACAGTATTAAAATAATTATGTATAATTTAGGAGTCTTGTAAATTTGGCTGACAATGAGATAAACAGGGTGGTAAGATATGATGGAATTAGTCTCACAGGGCAACATGGATTTGCAAGTCCTGAGTGATATTTAATATTACAACAGCTGTCACTCTCTCTTAAAATAGCAACCCCACTGCTCTATCAATAAATATTAGCTGGTGCTAATAATTGCATAAAGCTGACTAAGTTGAGAGGGGTTTTCTTTTGCTTATCTTGACTAAGAAGCCACTTTTCCCACTGTATTTAATTACTGGTATTATTTTTGAATAATACTCTGCTACCATTAATAGACAAGAAATAGTAAGGCTACTTAGTATTACACTTTGGATCAAGAAAATTACCCTTCTTCAGATACCCAATGTTCACAAAATAAGAATATAATGATTTATACTTATTCAAGTAACATAAGCATTTATTTCAACTTCATTAAAAGCAAATCAAATGTATACTCATTTTTATAAATTAATCTAGCAAGATATTACAATGACCACTAGTAGATTAAAAGTATTCATCAAACAGCCTGCTTATGAAATAAGACTTTATATTGAATTAACATATTTAGGCAAAGTAGTAGCTATTTTAGTCCATTTAGTGCCTCCTAATACGTTAGAGCCATAATTTGAATAAATGTTTCCAACAGTGTGCCGAAAGTACTGATCTACCACTCAGTTAAACATTTAAAATTAGGGACTTCATCCCCTTTGTAAGTGTGGCTAAATTTTTATTACTTGAATTCTAAGCTATTAAACATATTTAATAACATATATTCATCCCCAAACTGCGTTGATTCAAAAACACATTTTATGTAATAAAATAATACATTTTACACAATTAAATTTAATTTAGTAAAGAAACTCATTTTACAAATATTAACTCAAAAAGTTTCTTAGAGCTTTTATCTCCAAAACTAAAAAATAATATTCTGTAGACAAAAGTCTGGGCTTGGAGTCATGTTATAGTAGTTCTTTCTTATTTATTAAAAGACTTTTTTTTTTTTTCTAATTTGAGGGTTCCTAACAAAGGGTATACTTGCCTGGGTAACATGTACATTTTTCTCATTGTAGGACTACTCTGTTATTTCCTCAGTTATACACAAATAATAATTAGATAAAGTATGTTGATAAAAACTAGATTTCACACATTAAGATTGCTTCCATGAGCCATGAATACTGACATCAGTTCTCTGCGTACATTAAGAAGCTCCTCTTCTAGCTATGACCAAGAAAACAAAAATCACACTTAGATTTCACATTATTGCTGGAAAGCCATCAAATAAAATAGGAAAAAAAAAATCAAGCTGTTATTAGTGATTCATTTTAAAACAACTCTTTCATGAAGATATTGCATTCTACCAGGTCTATATCTACGTATCTACGTATCTACAGAATTCTGTGATCTAAAAAGATTAGAGAAGGCTCTAATATTTTAAATCCCCAAATCAATGAAATTCAGATTTAATTTTTAAAGGAAGAAAGCAAAACAAAAAGTCTAGAAAACAATTTCAACAAGGATCAACCTAGTTAAGTAGCTTCTTGTCTGCTTGAAACTAAACTACCTTAGCCACAACATCTTGATCCTGTACTATGTCAGCATATTGAAGTTCTATTAAAACTTTGTAAGTACATTCATATACTGTGTATACAAAGATCAGTATACTTAAAAATGCCTTTCATCTTTGAGAAAACTCCAAAGACATTATCACCTAAAGCAGTACCTTTAGTTCCTTTCCAGGTCTGCATTTTCCCCCAGAATGCAGCTGCTGGTCTGCTAGGCCACTGGAAAGTAAACTAATTTTACCCTCAAATCTAAGTAAATGACATCTTGTCCAAACAGACAGTAATTCTTTTACTAAACTACAGACTTTCTGGGAGTTTTGTTCTGCCATATCTTCTCCTCCAGAAGGCAGAGCAGGACAGAGGTCTGCTGCAGTACATAGTGTTAGAAACACTGCAAGCAAATCATTCTTTCAGCTAATTTTTCAATTTGTAAATTGATATTCTCTTTTACTCTGCAGGAGGACTTCACTATTTAAATTACTTCTATCCTTTCAATATAAATATGCTCCCATTATTTAAAGAACTAAAAATAATTGGGTTCAAACTATCTTCTCTCAACCAAAAAAGAAAAAGAAGCCCAGTGCAAGAATAGCTTATTACAAGACATAAAAGCACACAGACACACATACATCAAAAACAAAAGACATTAAAGTATGTTTATTCCATTTTCAAACTTAGTTGACTTACCATGTCCCTAAGAAGCCTGTCTTGCAGCACTTTCATGTCTTCTTTCATCAAACACATCTGTAAAAAAGTAAATACATTTCCCCATGAAATTTATCACAAAGTTTTCATGGCAAAGAAAGTTAGATTAACCAATCCTTTTTGTAATCAAGAAAGGTTACCTATAAAAATCATAAAATTTATACCTCAGATGTAAAAATAGTTTCTTCATTATCAGTATTACAGAAGACACTTTTAGCCAATGAAGTTTTCAAAAGATGAAGCCTAACAAGTAAAATAATGAGAGTTAAGTTTGTATTTATAATTCAAATTAAATTGCTATAATATAGTATAATTTTAATTTTTCAAATAGAAATTTATTTATAAATATAATTTATAGATTATAGTCATTAAGACTGTCATACTAACCTCTGTTGTTCACTTTTTTGATATGCACTGAACTTCTGAAATATCTTTTCCCAAAAGTCCTAAATTGTAAGGTACAAAATCCAGTTAAACTTTAATATGATTAAAAATCAAAATCCAACAGTAGAATTACTCTATTTCTATTATTACAAATGTAAATAAACAATGTGGCTATATGTTAAGAATATTCCAGATGTCACACGCTCTTTCAGATTAAAATAAAATTGAAAGTAAAATCTCTCAGGACTACATATTTATTATCAAAGATTTCATTGTAAACTTAAGTTTGTAATTCAAAAGTTTTATATGAAGCTGACTAGAAATCTAAGATAAAACTAAATTATGTTCTAAATAATAAAAAGCTTCAGGACGTGCTCTCAAAAAAGAAAGTGAAGTTTTTCTAAGCATAGCTCTTTAAAAACAAGTTTTTAAACTTATTTAAAAAATTTTAAAAGTAACAAACCACAAATTCCTTTTCCAAATCTTTTAAAGACTGTGAATCTTTTTCAAAATTCTCCAGCTCTTCTATGATAGTGAATTGGAATTTATCAAGTTTTTTAATCCTATTACAGAAATAAAATGAGATTAATTTTAAAAACTACAGCATTCAGAACATGTATTTATAATATATGAATATGTAGCATTCGGAAGTTTCCAGAACAGATTTTTATTACAGACCTAGACTCCTGACTTTGATGATTCATTGTTCTCAGATGTTGTTGAGCTGTTTTCCAAGACTGCGTAGTAAAATAACTCAACATTTTATGTCGGATCTGAAAAATACTCATTTTAAACTTAAAATATCTTTACAAAATAACAATCTAACCAAGACTACAGTAAGAGCCAATCATTTTCCATGAAATGTAAATTATTAAGAAGAACTTGGAAAACTGAAAAATTAAAAACTCAGTTATTTAAACTGAAGTGTTAATGAATAAGCTCACTCAGAGCAGTGTCTAACTCCATCAGTAAGTCTTTGACTAAGGCTTGAATTACTACTCAATTGTTTTCATAAGAACACCATACTCTACAGTATTTACAAAAGTGCTGATGGTTATAATTCTCCAGAGACACAGCCTAAAAGTCACACTCAGAATTCTTTAAAACCATTTTTCACAAAAACATATGTTCAAGTCTAGCTACAGACATGCATTAGAACATAAGAGTCAAAGTATCGCTATTCAGATTAGGTTGGCCTTGGGAAAAACAATTCCAAATAATTTCTAATTTTAACCCTGAATATAGGAGAAAGAAAAGCAAGATGGGGGAGGGGTTGATAATCTGCATCAAAAAAAATCTTGTATTCAAAGGAGGGCATAAAAAAACTATTCCCTAGAGGCATGTGAAAGAGATAGGTGGAAATTTATTACTAATAATTAAAAATTGTTTTAAAAAGCATGTTTGCATTCAATATCTCAAGGGAACCTCATAAGCTAAGATTACATAAGTATAATACAAAGGTAGCAGAACAAAGTGAAATGGGATTTCTCTGACTGCAGCTGCTTATCCTTACACTATACTACCTTCATTAATGGTCACCTCCATGAGATAAAAAATGTCTTGAAAAGCAGCATGAAACAGTAAAAAAAGAAAAATGATAGAAGAGCCAAAACGTTAAATTGAAAAGGAAAATAGAACAAAAGAGAAAGTAGTAGCAAAAGAAAGAATATGGATAATATACATATTTTATTCCAATTATTCACATATAAGGAAAGTTAGTTTCATGAATGTGTATTTTGTTGCCAAAGGATCAAACAAGCCAATGGTCTAGTAGAAAGTATGGCATATTACTAGGTATAAATAATAATATAAAGAATGATAACTCACATTATTCCTTCTCTTAAATTCTGAACTGAGCCTCTCATAAGTCTCATAAGTCATCTCTATACCTGCAAATTCATTTTGCGAGGTCTCCCAAGGAATAGAAAAGTCATTTGTTGATAATGAAGTTATACTTTCAGGCACTAAAAAATGAAAACAATCTGCTGAAGTTAAAATAAGCATTACTGTAAATTTAGCCTTGTCATTAGGCTAAGAACAAAATCTATCTTATTTTCTGAATCTATGCTCACCTAAGGATTATGAAATCAAAGGCAAAGTTCCTTATGATTTTTTAATTTTAAAATGAGATTATTCTGATTTATAAAAAGCTTCTTGGCATGGCTATTAAGGCAGAAATGACTACTTTAACTAGAACATTTCTGGATTTTTTAACTACTTCTGCCTTATTATTAATGTAAATATTTAGTAAAGTACTAGCACATCAGTAAATTCCTACTCTAGTAAAACCTAAATGTCATAAGTGATGGAATGATGAGGGAGATCTATGGGTATGTATATAAGACCCTTACTACAATATTATTCATATGTGAACTGTGCAATAAACTTTAGATATCTTGAGCATATCCAAAGTTGTCTTTACAAATTTGTTTTGCGGTTGGAATCATTCAAAATATAAGAACCACCTTCCAAATAACTACATTTTAACACAGGCTAATAATCTACTTACTTTTGTGGATATGATGATCCGCATCTTCAGTTTTACACAGTTTTTTGGGAAGCAAGTTTGCTCTCTTTTCTCCTTTCTCTTCCACTTCTACTTCATTGGAATTACTTAGATTATCTTCTATGCACATTCGTTTGCGACTAAGATGTTGAGTAGGGCCTTAGGAACAGTTAAAGTTAAAAGTGCTACAATTTTCATTAAAAATACCTAATATTTTCTTGCTTTCATTTAAAAAAGCCTTTGTTGCCACTAAGTATTTTTATTATGTTTTTTGTAACTGCGCATTAAATTCTATCTAGTTTACTATATTTTTTTACATTAAGTTAAATAATGATGGTACGACTTAAAATACATAATTCCTTTTGATGAAATGTCATAGTAGTATTTCAGCAATTTTTTTTTTTTTAAGCAAGACTATGACTACAAACCTGATACGTGAGTAGCATCACGGGGCATGTCCAACCACATTTTCTCTCTTCCTTCACTAGACTTGGATAATGAAGATGTTGAATGGCTTTCCTAAAATACATATTAGAAATTAAAAAAAATTCTGTAAATATGTTTTGATTCACATTTCATCATCTTTCTCAAACCCAAAAGCCAGTAATTTTAAATGCTGTCAATTCTTTTTCAGATTTTGCTTCTATCCCTTCCTTTTCATCTCTAATATTTACCATGTGGTAATCTCAATTCTATGTTGACCTCAATCTTCTTATAATAGCTGTGAGCTATCTTTTTTTTTTTTCTTAACTCTTCCTGCTTTTCAATTCTTTCTTATTAGGATTTCCATTTCTTTGAGTCAGGAAACTGGGAGCCACAGAAAACAAAAGTTTAAACTCTTCTTCTTTCAAAAAATATCTTTTACATCTAACCTTATATTATACTACTTGAATATACAGGTTTTTTTTTTACTTAGTAACCTTTACACAGGTTACTGATTTTTCTCCACTTAATCTGTATATACCTACCCATCCACTTAAGTCTAGCTCAAATCACAGCCCTCTCCAAGTTGTAAAATTCTGTCTTGATTTTCTGTATTTTGCAGGTTATTAAAAATATTTTTATTGATGAACTGATGGGCTTTTATGGTGGCAAGAAGTTCAACCAAATACCTATATATTCATGAAACCAGAAGGTGCCAAAGATACATAGGCAATCAGGGGTTCAGCAGTGATATCCTCACTATTTAAGACCTTACTACTCTCATTTTAAAAGTTTCTTCTATCAAAAAACATTTTTCTATAATCAAGCCATTCTATATAATTTAACATCAGATTTTTCACGTAATAACAATTGAAAGCATTAAAATAGTATAATTACCATTAAAGGTCAGTAATCTGAATCTTACAAGAACCATCTTAGTTTAAGGAAAATTTATAAGTTAGAGTAGCATATTTACCTCTCTTTTGCTTTGTATATGGTTTTCTCTGATATCTGGAGATTCAATTTCCACAAACTGTTTTTCTGAACTGTAACTGCTTGCATCTGAATAGCTGTTATGACTTTTTGTTTCTTGTGTAAGTACTAGAGAACTTACATTTTTCCTCTTTATAGTAGTATTATTCCTAGTTGGAGTACGTCTGGGCTATGAATGAATAAGACATAAAAAACCCAAAAGAAGTCACAAAATTATCCAAAGCCCCCTCCAAAAAACAGTTGAACATAAACATAAGAAACATTAAAGAAAAACTACTTAATTCACTGCAAAAATTCAATTCCCATTCATAACTAAAAATAAAAAATCCTTAGGCAAATAGATTATTACTTTGATGACCAAAACCTAGAGATAAAGATCCCCACTAGTATAGCTTCTATGCTCCCGAGGTCAAAGTCACCTTAACAAGAAAAAGAAAATGAGTAAGATTTTTTTTTGCATTTTCTGTTCCACTCATCATAAGTAACAGTTTATATATGGCTGTCTATACAGAAAACCCAAGAGAATCTGTATAGACAACCATATAAACTGTTGAATGATAGAATTCAGCAAGGTTGTTGGAGACAAAACAATCAGTATTTTTTCTATATAAAAATTTAAAACTCAGAAAATGTAATTTGTAAAAAAAAAAAAGGGCTTTGGTAATTTTTTAATATAGCAAAAAGAAGACCCATATGATACTTAGGAATTAATCTAACAAGGTACATAATTTCCTTTGTAGAAGAGAAGACTTGGCACACTTTGTAGGAAATAATATGAAAAAGTGGAGAGAGGAATGATGTATAGACAAGAAAGGTCAGTATCAATATAGAAAAATGGCAATTCTTCCTCTGGACAAACTAATTATAAAATATATATGAATCAGTAAAGAGCCAAAAGAATTCTCAAGAATGGTGGGGAAGGAGGTATGAAACACCCTATAAATGTAAAATGACCCTAATTAAAGCAAAATTAAAGCAATGGTGGTATTAGCACAGAGACAGATCAATAGGCCAGTAAATAATAAAATGTAATAGTGCCTAATCCAGGCCCATGTGGTCACCCAGCCTATGACTAAATTAAGACGATTCCATTCCTGATGTTGCACTAATTTGACATCCATATGAAAAAGAAAGCTTGGAGAGACTCAAATCTAAAAGTTTAAATCAAAACTAACATTTTAATAAGGAAATAATTTTTATGACAATAGCTTAGGGAAAGATTTCTTGAACAACCCAAAAGATTGGTAAATTTGATTATGTCCTATCTTTTGTCATAGGGAAGTTGTGTAATTAAGTGAAAATATACATACTAGGAAAATAATGTTTGCATTGTATATAATGAATAAAGAATGCCCAGAATATAGTAGGAACTCATGCGAATTTGTAAGAAAAATCAAACAACGCAATTTAACAATAAGAAAACATAAAAACAGAATTCATAAAATGGCCAAAAAACATGTGAAAAGTTCTCATTGATGCAGTTACTCTGGAAAATGCAAATTAAAGACACAATTTTATGCTTACCAGACAGGCAAAACCAGAAACATCTGATAACACCTAGTTAGTTAAAACTGTAGAGAAATTAGCACTATCTAATAGCAGTTTTGAGAGTGTAAGCAGGTTCAACTACTGTATAAAGTGAATTTCCAACAACTTATTAAGAGTCGACAGTAAAGGGGCGGTAGGGGGGAATGTCTCATGAGTGTCCAGCTAATGAATATGTAACTACTAAAATTCCATCTAACACAGTGTAGCATCAACGAAGGTGGGTGGGGATTACCTAGGTTTGGAGATTTTGCAAGGTGGGATATTGAAAAGATTAAAGGATGCAGGGAAAATAAGAATGACAGTAACACAGGGATTGGTTCTGGGACCTCCTGTGGATATCAAAATCAGAAGCTGCTCAAATCTGTGATATGTAATGGTTCAGTATTTGCATATAACCTACACACAACCTCCCATATACGTAAGAGATCTCTAGATTACTTAAGGCAATTACTTATGACAGAGTATTAGGTATCACAAGTAATATAAGAGATTATGTCCTATCTTTTGTCATAGGGAAGTTGTGTAATTTAAGTGAAAATATACACACTAGGAAATTAAGAGATTGCTTGTGATACCAAATACAATGTAAATAGTCTTGTTGTTATATGTATTGTTTAGGAAATGGTGACAAAAAAGTCTGTACATGCTCAATACAGACACAATTAAAAATATACATTGAGTTTTGGAAATATGCCTTGGGGATTATTTGAGGGAGGAAGGTGAGGGAGGCTAGGTAGATCTAGGGTTTAGATCTCCTACCTCTACTTTAAACAGCATAGTTCCACTTTTACCTGTCTGACATACAATGGTCCCCCTTTAACTGGAGTTTTGCTTTCCAGGGTTTCAATGACTTATGTTCAGCCATGGCTCAAAAATATTACATGAAAAAATCCATAAATAATTTATAAGTTTCAAATTGTGCACCATTCTATGTGGTACCATGAAATCTCTGGCCATCCTGCTGTCCTGTCTGGGATATGAATCATCACTTTGTCCAGAATATCCATGCTGTATATGCTACCTGCTTGTTGGTCAAGTAATAGCCCCCTCAGTTATCAGATTGACTGTGGAGATATTGCAGTACTCAAGTAACCCTTATTTTACTAAATAATGCCCCCCCAAAACAAGAGTAGTGATGCTGTGGTATATTGGTATAGCTGTTCTATCATTGTAATAATTTATAAATTACATGTTTATAAATTAATACATAAATTAAATGATCATAGGTATGTATGTATAGGAAAAAAAATAGTATATATAGGGTTCAGTACTGTTCTCCATTTCAGCATTGGTGGGTCTTGGAATAAGACCTGGCTCCTGGGTTCAAGCAATTTTCCTGCCTCAGTCTCCCAAATAACTGGGATTACAGGTATCCGCCATCATGCCCAGCTAATTTTGTATTTTTAGTCGAGACGGGGTTTCTCCATGTTGGTCAGGCTGATCTGAGTATGTGCTTAGCCATACTCAGAGGTGTGAGAATAAGGGGTGACTACCGTACAGAGTACAGATAAGAGTTTTGTAATAGGAATGATCACTTCCTAAGAGATGCTACTAACTGTTCTACACATCAGAACTACACACATTTTCTAGATCTGAATATGCTTATTCCTGCAATGCAGATACTTTTTTCAGATTTCACCATAATTCAAATTCTATGGCCTTTAATAAACTTTAGTTACAAAAATTACAACTTGACAAAGTAAATTGACAATTTAGTTGAAAACAGTGTAATTATAGTATTTGGTTTAGGTGTTTATAAGGAAGTTTAACAGGTAAATGGTATGGTATAAAAAGTAAATATGTATTGAAAAGTTATTTATTCTTCCTCATTTATGTATCACATTATATGCTACACTTCTTAAAATATAGTAGACCCTCCTGAAACCATGGATAGTACCGAGCCCTATTATACTACGCACAAATTTCTTTTTCCTAATTTCATGGAAAGATGATTCATTCTTACCATAGATCTTAGCAATTTCAACATACTTTTTTTTTTTTGGTTCGTTGTTAAGTATAGAATATTCACCATTTCACTTAAAAGAACACTTTATGGCTTCTCTTTGGCCTATCTGAATTGTTAGCATCAATACTCTTGCCCTTTAGGGATACTGTTAAGTATAATAAGGGTTACTTGAACAAAAGCAATGCAATACCTCTACAGTTGATCTGATAACCAAGATGGCTACTATGTGACTAACAGGCAGGTAGGGTATACAGCATGGATACACTGGACAAAGGGTTGATTCATGTCCCAGGAGGGATGGAATGGATGGCTCAAAATTTCATCACCCTACTCAGAACAGCACACAATTTAGAACATATGAATTGCTTATTTCTGCAATTTAATATTAATAATTTTCTTATTTAATATTATCAGACCACAGTTGACTATAGGTAACTGAAATGTCAAAAAGTGAAACCACATATAATGAGAAACTACTGTACTCTCCTGGCACCACAGTCTTCCTCCTGTATAGCTATACATTTGTCTGTTAGGTTCATTGAGACTGGGAAGTATCTCCCTCTTGTCATTATGTCCCTCTCCCCCAAGACCCTAGACCAAACCCAAAACCTTAAATAGACAAGCAATGTGTATCTGATTAAGATGATAGAAAAATGACTTACTACCTTCAGATATACCTGATAAAGAAAAAAATATACACATTCTCACCAAAAACAGTGGTCTTGAAATTGGTGAACAACTTTCACTTGCACACAGGAAGTTTTTCTCGTTGTTTTTGGGTGACTTTATTGTACCTACAACTCTACTGTTACTATTTAAGGATTCAAGTGATGAAGTTTTTGGATAAGGTGATATTGATTTTGTTATGCAGTCATAATCCTGAATAAAATCCTTTTCTGTTATTTTCTCTATACCTATATTCCATCAAAAAACACAAGAAAACAGATGGCAGGCGTTATCATTGATGTATGCATTAGAAATAGCATAATTAAATTCTAAGAATATAAAAATCTGTCACATCTTCAAATTTTAACTGTAAAAAGGATACCTTTCAAAAAATTAAGAGCAAGTTATATTTAAAATATTTATAAGACTGAAAACAATAATGGCTGAATTTAAAATGTACTTGTAACCAAAGAGCTTTCAAAACATTCTCAAACAAAAATATCTACATTATGACCTGAAATATAAGGATTAACCTAAGTATTATCTTGAGGATTTTGACATCATATGTAATTGTGTTACATATTAACTTCACAAAATTTTATGATTCAAAAAGACTTGAGAAATCATATACTCTAACTTTTTCATATAAAAATTAGAAAATTTATTACTGGAATAAATCTGAATAAATCCTCAGACAATTTTCAGATCAAATCAGGGCATGTATATCTGTCTTCTGAGTATGTGCTTATCTGAAATTTCATAGTGGTTCTGAGTACTGAGAAGACAATAGCTACTTTAGAGGAAGTAGAAGTATACTAAGTCTTGCATGTTAACTGAAATGCTTTTTGACATGGAGTTTCACTCTTGTTGCCCAGGCTGGAGTGTAATGGTGCAATCTCAGCTCACAGCAATCTCTGGCTCCTGGGTTCAAGCAATTTTCCTGCCTCAGTCTCCCAAATAACTGGGATTACAGGTATCCGCCATCATGCCCAGCTAATTTTGTATTTTTAGTCGAGACGGGGTTTCTCCATGTTGGTCAGGTTGATCTGAGTATGTGCTTAGCCTTTAGCAATGCTTTAAAATATCCTTACAAGGAAATGAAAATGGTATAAAAAGGGCATACTTATACATTCTATACTAGAAAGACATACACATATACCAGAACTCCAAAAAATATAAATTTTTCTTTACCAATTATTTAAAAATAAAAGCAAAACCGCAACTGTATATGGTATTAATCCACAGAATTAATGTGGGTCCACAGAATGAGCAAGATATTCCTTCGACTTTTGTCAATGAAATGTAAACAGAAAAAACAGAATTCTCTGTAATTCTTATTAAATATATATTGAGCTAAATAGCACATTAAAAATTAAGTACTTATTTAAGCTTTCACATAATTTGTGAATATATATTAAATATTTTCCACATTAAAGCATTTGATCTTTATCTTTCTAACACGAAAAACTTCAGTATCCTAGTAACATTGTTCCCGTGTTAGCGAAAGTCATGTTACTAGCATTAACTAGTTTAACAATTAAGTTTTAACTACTACAGTCATGAATATACCCCTCAAGATCAGTCTTAAAAGTGTACTTTCCCATAATTAGAGTTACAGTAGAGAACTATTAAATATTCAAGTAAAGAAAAAATGAAGTTATACTGACATCTCATTACTTCTATAGATGATGGACTGCCAGATAAAGATACAGGAGATAAGTCAAGGCACTTATCTTGTATAGTATCCTTTAGCAGACTTGAGTTTTTCCATTGTTTTGATAGTTCCTTTTCTGTTGCAGCACAGACTTTCTGTTGTTTCTTTGGTAGGTTTACAGTTTTGATTCTGGAATGGATATTCTCCTCCTAAATGTATCAATAACTTTCAAATTATACTCAAGTACAAATATTTACACTTGGACACATAAAACAAATTATATTAAAATACTTATTCAATGTTGTATATTACCACATACAAACATAACAAGGCCTTAGACAAGAGTAGTGAAAGACTTTCTAATATACTAGAAGGCATAAGACAAATTCACAGGAAAATACAATACATTTACTATAATAAACATCTTAAGAGAAACAAATAATCTTCTTTGAGGGTTCAAAGAAGATTATATCTCCAGCTTAGGGAAATTAGAAAGAATTCCTAAATTTCAAAGTATTTGAGATACTAAGGAGTTTGTGAAAGGAGGTGGAAAGGGGAAGACATACTGGGAATAGAGAAGACTTAGCAAGAACAAAGGGAGTTGAGAAGCACAGGTCTTATTTGAGAGTCATGGGTTATACTATTTAACCATTACATAGTTCTGGGCATACACTGGAGAAGGGTAGAAAAAAACTTAGAAAGGCATTCTGATGCTTTGAATGTCTGACAACAGAGATATTTTCAGGATGGATATGATACGATATCCTTCAAGAGGGATAGGATGAGAAATGGCCTAGGAAGTCGTATGACTATTTGTGAGGTAAACTTCCTTTAAGTGATAGAAGGCCAGGTGTGGTGGCTTATGCCTGTAATCCCAGTACTTTGGGAGGCTGAGGTGGGCAGATCACCTGATGTCGCAGTTTGAGATCAGCCTGACCAACGTAAAGAAACCCTATCTCTATTAAAAATACAAAATTAGGCAGGTGTGGTGGCAAATGCCTGTAATCCCAGATACTTGGGAGGCTGACACAGGAGGAACCTGGGAGCCGGAGGTTGCTGTGAGCTCAGATTGCACCATTGCACTCCAGCCTGGGCAACAAGAGCAAAACTCCGTCTCAAAAAAAAAAAAAGGAAGGGGGAAGAAGTGATAGAAAGCCGCGGGTGGCGGCTCATGCCTGTAATCTCAGCACATTAGGAGGCCGAGGTGGGCAGATCATGAGGTCAAGAGATTGAGACCACGAGATCATCCTGTCCAACATGGTGAAAGCCTGTCTCTACTAAAAATACAAAAATTAGCTGGGCGGTGGCACACACCTGTAGTCCCAGCTACTTGGGAGGCTGAGGCAGAAGAATTGCCTGAACTTGGGAGGTAGAAGTTGCAGTGAGCCAAGATCGCGCCACTGCACTCCAGACTGGCAACAGAACGAGACTTCTTCTCTCCCTCACCTCAAAAAAACAAAAAGGTAGAAAATGTAGACATTAAGTGATGAAGTCTCTGAAGTCTTCTAGGTAAGAGGTAAGATTGCAAACAAGAAGAGATTAAAGTTTATGACTTCAAATCAGCACACTGTAATAATGGTCAGAAACCTGTCTTCAGTGCCAGACTCTGGTTTCAAATCCTAGCTATACCACTTCCTAGTTGTGTGACCTTGGGCAAATTCCTTCTCTTTGAGCCTCAATTTCCTCAGTTGTAAAATGGGATGACAATAATAGTACTAATTACCTATAGTACTTATAATATTTTAAGAAGTGAAATCTGTAAAGTGCTTAATATAGGAGTTGGCACATTGTAAGCACTACATATATATACTATACACATATGCTATATGTGTATATTTACAGTGATTACTATATATAGTAATATATTTATTAAATATGTATATATTTCATAGTTATAGTATAAAACTATTGAATATTCAAGTAAAGAAAAAATAATTATATATTGACATCTCATTACTTCTACAGATGATGGACCGCCAGACAAATGAATACTTAACTTTGCCTTCAAGAACAGGTGACTGGGAATGTGTCTGGACATTGTGAGACAGAAGGAAGAGGTCAGGGATGGGGACACGTGGGCCAGTGGGTGGGAAGGACCTCAGACACCAATATTTTGCTTTCATTCAACAGCTACACAGCTTCTACTTTATTAAAGCCTAATATTATTAAAGCCTTCACTATTTCAAAGATACTATCATAAAGTTATAATTTCACTAGATTCAGATATCTGTTTTATAACACACATGCCAACTTATTATAAAATTTAGCATTATATTGCCTAAGGGCAAATTTCTAGAATTATTAAGTTTTGTTGTATAGAAAGTTCACTCTTAACTATAAATCAGACATTTTTTACAAAAATATGTATTTAGTATTTGAAGAGGCTTTTAGAAATTATTAATCAGAACTGAATCTATTTACCTTTACTAGTAAGTTCTCTTTAAATGAATGTGACAATTCTTCACACTCTGATTCTGAATTTGAGAGATCTTTATAATTTTTTTTTGTTTTTGTTGCTCTTCGTGGAAGTCTGATTCTTCTATCTGGAACTGTCTTGTCCACTTTTTTGGTGATATTTTTACTGGGTATCTTTAAGAGAAAAATTCCTGAATATTATTAGAGCAATATTTGAGGTACAAGAAATACAAGCAATTTGTATTTCTTATGTGACAAGCTCTACATAAATTTGTAGAAATGATTCTTGACTAACATACTTTAAATTAATGGATTTTATCTTCCCATTCTAGTTATCTTCTTTACTACCTCTTTATCCCTACCATTAAATCCCTGGGAAGCCTGATACATATTATCTAACTGAAGTAAAAGGGTTTTAAAAAATACCTAAAAGCACAGAATAAAATGAACTCAAATAAAGGCCAATGTGATTTAAAAAGAAACAAGTTAGAAGAAAGTGTGCAAAAGCAGGAACAAGTACATAAAATACATAATTGTTAACAAGGATAAAATTATAAGATGATGAATTATTTTTATATGACATGGAAAAATAATTTTAAAGGGACGCTTGAGCATAAACTTCTTAGCTTACCATTTTAGATACTGGTTGTCCCTTTTCCAAGGATGATCCTGCAATTCAGGAAAATAAGGTCACATTTTCACAATAAATAGGAATGGACATTTAATGTATTAGAACATCATTTCTGCATATTTAATTTTTTTTTTTTTTTTAGATGGAGTCTTCCTCTGTCTCCAGGCTGAAGTGCAGTGGCATGATCTCAGCTCACGGCAACCTCCACCTCCTGGGTTCAAGCAATTCTCCTGCCTCAGCCTCCCAAGCAGCTGGGACTATAGGAGCATGCCACCATGCCCAGCTAATTTTGTATTTTCAGTAGAGACAGGTTTTCACCAAGTTGGCAAGAATGGTCTCATGCTGGGATTACAGGCATGAGCCACTGTGCCCAGCCTAAATTAAAATAATAAAAACAGTTAAGTTTTTAAAGCATTTGTTAGCATTTAATAAGCTAACGTCCATGTGGCTTCAGGCCACCTGGATACTGGCCCTCCTGATACCTAATCTTCTCCTCACCTCTTCTGCTGAAGAATTTGGCCTCACAATGACACACTACTTTGGAAGCTTTTCTTTTCCCAGAACTTTTTAGTAGCCCAAATGAACCACATCTCTGATTGGAACCATCTTTAAACTCAATCAAAAATGTAATTTTCAAGAATTGGTAACTTTTACTGTATAGTGTTTGGTATGATATGTATTACCAGTTTTCTTTCCCCTTCTTTATTTTATACAACTTTTTAAACATACAAGAGAATATGTCAACATAAGTTATAAAGTTAAACACCTATAAATCTACCACTCAATTTAAGAACCAGATTGTGGATAATGCGGAATCTACTTATATATGTTCTTATACCATCCTCTGTGTCTCTTCTGCTAAAAGGTAATTACTGTCCTGAAATCTGCAGGTCATTTGTTTTAAAAACAAGTTTTATTACACAGATATGTATCTCCAAAACAATACAATAAGCTTTATAAAATAATATCATATCCATAATATAACATCCTATAATTTGTTTTCCATACATCACTATGTTAATAAGATTTATCCATATTATTGATAGCAGCTTTAGTCCCACTTCCCATTTTTGCCTTTCAAGCCTAATGTCATCTTTCCAAACAGTCTCTGAAACCTAAGAAATGAGATTATCCATGTCAAGGAAGCAAAGCTGTTTTGGAAGAAAGATCCTCTAATCTTGGCAATAAGTCAACTCATATACATTAACTTGTAGTTAATAATTTAAACAAAAGAATTCATGCAACGTTTCAATTTCAGAAGTTTAATTTTATAAATATTTAGTGATGACCATATTCTAGACTAAAATGTCTTCCTGAGATCTCTAATCTTCTAGTTAATGTTATAAATGTTTTTATTTCTACATCTTTCCACTAGACTGTAAGCTCCCTGAGGGCATGTAAATCTTACTAATCTTTGGTTTATAACACACTGCTTCAAGGTTCAGACCTAGCAACCAGCCTCATCTTTCGCCATTTCTCTACAGATATGATCTATGTACCAACTACCTCAATACTGCATTACCTGAATATACTATGCTATTCTATACTCCTCTCCCTTTTATATATGATAATCCTGCTGCTTTACTTCCTGATGTTTCTGGTTGACCTCTCAACTAAATTTCAAGACTCAACTTCATTTCTAAACACATGCCAAAATTCACTTCTATTTTTAGGTCACTACTGGTTATTTTTATCTTGAAATAAAATAAAAGCTGATTCCCTTACTATACATTTAATTCACAAGAACTGAATTGTCTTCTTTTAAAAATGCAACATATAAAATCTTTGTGTTTTAGCAAACATGGAAACTGATGTTCAGCTATGAAAATGGTAATTCTCTCCAGCCAAAACTTGTACCTCAAACTTTACCAACTACTTCAAGAGATTCAGCAAAGGAAAATACTTTGTGGAAAACTTAGTCAAAAAACAAAAAATCTGCAAGAAAATTGTTTTCCTTTTGATACATTTTTGTGCATCTATATAAATTCCTAAAAAAGTGTGTGTGTTGGGTGCAGCAAGAAGATGGGATATTAAGTAGTAATACACACACACACACACACACACACACATAAATATAAGCTATATATATTTTTTATGCACACAAATGTAAATAAATGTACATATAGTTTAGTGTCAAAGTCCAAGTCTTGGTCTTAAAGGTGTTGGATTCATGAGTTCTTAGTACATTATTCACAATAATTAGTTAAATAACTAGTTAATGCTGGGCCATAAGTAGACAAGTGATAAGAGTCATAAGCCAAGGATTATGATAAATCATAATTTGTGTCCCTAAGGTCTTATTAAAAATAAAATTTAAATATGATCATATTACCAAAATGATAAAACAAAAACATAAAAACTGTAGTGTTTTGTCCTATCCATAAAAGTATATAGTAATGAATAGTCTAAATATGAAAATAAGCTTATAACCAATAAGCATTTTATATAATTGAAATAAATGGTAAAATCATTTGTAACATTTCTCTAAAAGATAATTTCTTACTTGATTGTCCACTTTTATGATTCTTCACATTTTTATTTCTGCTATAGTCTATTAGCTGTGGTTTCGATTTCGGTTCTTTTAGCCAGCTAATATCAGTCTTGCTGTCATCACATCTGAACTTTGTTTCAGTATCACTAAACAGATTTTTCTTTTTATGATTTGTTATAATCTATAAAAAAATGTTTGAAATACATGAAGAAATAATACATCTCATTATATGTTATGCAAGGTAAGTTAAACCAAAAAATAAAAAATAAAAAAAATAAAAACCCAAAACAGGAAAACTTGTCATGTTTTGACATTCTAATTTAGGATGGCACTAATAACCTATCCAAGAAAGTCACTTGGAAATCCAGATCAGATACTGATATTTGTATTTTGGTGTTGATGTTGTTAATTCAAAGTTAAATCATAACAACTTACTTCCAGAGAGATATAACCTAACATATATCAAAAAAATAACTAAAGTTGTCATTTATTAGATAAGACCATAAGAAAATTCTTAATAGGAATGTGGGTAATTGCATAAATAAAAGAATCAAAATATTTTTGTTTTTGGTAATCTTTAACATTAAAAATTAAGAGAAATACTATTTCTAATAGACACACTGAGGTATTATAACTTACTTTTTTATCTTTTGTTTTGACAGAAGATTCAAGTTCATCATGATTTCTTAGACCTACCCTTAAACAAAAATAAGTATTAATTAAAAAATACACTTTGGGAGGCCGAGGCAGGCAGATCATGAGGTCAGGAGATTGAGACCATCCTGGCTAACAAGGTGAAACCCCATTTCTACTAAAAATACAAAAAATTAGCTGGGTGTGATGGTACACACCTGTAGTCCCAGCTACTTGGGAGGCTGAGACAGGAAAATCGCTTGAACCTGGGAGGCAGAGGTTCCAGTGAGCCGAGATAGCGCCACTGCACTCCAGCCTGGGTGACAGAGTGAGAGACTCCATCTCAAAAAAAAAAAAAAAAAAAAAACCCTCCATACTTGTTTTCTTAAGGTAATACACAATGGACAATTAGACCTGAGTTTTCAGTCTTAACACTAATCAGCTACATTACTCTGGCCAAGCCACCTATCCTCCTTGACCTCAGTTATAAAATAACTACGTTGGATCAAAGAATGACTCAGTCTTTTCAGGTTTATGATCTAAGATATACAACTAATATTCTAAGTGAAGATAATTTGCATATTAATTTAAAGAATAAATGCTGAAGTAACAGAATTATAACGGGAGTAATCATGACTAGCATTTTTATTCACTCTTCTAGTTTATTAAAAGAAAACTCTAAGACTGGAAGGAGGTATTTAAGAGAAAAAAAAAAGGAGATCGGAATATTTTAATCTAATAAAAACACCTACAGTCTTATTGACTTATCCACACAGGATTCTTTAGCTGTAGCTTGAAATTCTTGGACCTATATTGTAAATAAACATTAAAAAAAGAGTTGTCAGTGTCAAAATAAGATTAAAATAAACATAAAATCTAGTTTCACTCCATGAAATCATAAGATTTGACATAAAATTAACTTTACTATAACATTTGTATTTAAAAAGAAAACTAATACAATAGAGTACAAAAAAAAATAAATAACAGTATTTTTCCAGCAATAAGAAAGGTGATTTTCTTGGTAGTGAAACCTTTCTACCCCAAATTGCTTGTTTTTCTCTACCTTATTAAAAAAAAATTTTTTTTTAAAAAGCCACCTAAATATACCTAGACTGGTTATCCAAAATGTTATCACATATTTCTTAAAAATGTTAAAGTATGTAAGGAGACACACATTAAAAACATACTATTTAATAGCTGCACAGTAAATAAAATGTAACTTCTGAGTAAATACAAAATATCTATTTATTTTTAGCTTACTCCAAGTTTTATGACAGGGTCATCAGCTCCATTCAAATTAAAATTGTAAACATCATTCCTGTGAAAATGAAAAGAAATATTAGCTCCACTTACAATAAATGCATGTAGTCTCTTCAAATATGAAGAAAATGAAAAATATTTACAAAATATACTTACAATGGGCATTCAGAAGTAACATTAACAAAAGTAGTCTTCAGTTTTCTGTAGCTTTTTTTCTGAACTTTTTCCTAAATATAAAAGAGGGTTATAAGAAATCATTAAATGGCTAACAGGTGTATGAAAAAATGCTCAACAGCATTAATCATCAGATAAATGCAAATCAAAATTACAATGAGATGTCATCTCACCTGAGTTAAAATGGCTTGTACCAAAAAGACAGACAGTAACAGATGCTAGTGAGGATGTGGGTCTCATACACTGTTGTTGGGAATGCAAATGGTGGTACAACCACTGTGAATAACAATGTGAAGCTTCCTCAAAAAAACTAAAAATAGAACTACAATATGATCCAGGAAATTACTGACTGGCCTTATATCCAAAAGAAAGGAAATCAATATACCAAAGAGGTATCTGCACACCCACATTTACCATAGCATTACTGAAACCTAATTGTCCATCAATAGAAAAATGCTTAAAATGTGGTATATGCGTATATATAATGGAATATTATTCAGCAATAAAAAAGAATGAAATTCCGTCACTTGTAGCTACATGGATGTAACTGGAGACCAAAGTAAAGTGAAATAAGCCAAATACAGAAAGACAAATATTGTATATTCTCACTCGTAAGTGGGAGCTAAAAAAGTAGATCACACGGAGATAGAGAGTAGAACAGTGATTACCAGAGGCCAGGAAGAGTAGGAAGGAGTAGGGGGAAATTAAGGGATTAAAAAGAAAATATAAATATATTACCAGTGGAATGTACACTTAAAAATGATAAAGATCATAACTTTTACATGTATATTTTACCTCAACAAAAAAACTCATACATTGCCTTATGTGGCAAACAAATAATGTGTAATTAAGTTAATTTTTATATATTTTTCTAGGCGTGCTTCCACTAATATAAATCTGACATTTGTAACATTCTCCTTAATGTAAACTGAATAAAAATATATGCAAAAGAAATTAAATTACCAACCATAAAGGTAACTGCACTCCTAGGGCCAGAAGCAGTGGCTCACACCTGTAATTCCAGCACTTTGGGAGGCCAAGGCAGGTGGGTCACCTGAAGTTAGGAGTTTGAGACCAGTCTGACCAATACAGTGAAACCCCGTCTCTACTAAAAACACAAAAATTAGCTGGGTGTGGTGGCATGTGCCTGTAGTCTCAGCTACTCGGGAGACTGAGACAGGAGAATTGGTTGAACCTGGGAGGCAGAGGTGGCAGTGAGCTGAGATCATGCCACTGCCCTGCAGTCTAGGGGACAGAGTGAGACTCTGTCTCAAAAAATAAAAAATAAAAATAATAAAAATAAAAATAAAGTTATCTGCATTCTCTGTTCATTGCAGTACTATTTATAATAATCAAAACATGGAAACAAGCTAAGTATTCACTGATAGATGAACAGATAAAGAAATTGTGGTGCATGTATATATACAAAGAAATATTTTCAGCCTTAAAAACAGGATATCTTGAAATTTGCTATAAGATGGATGAACCAAGAGGACATTATGCTAAGTGAACTAAGCCAGACAAAGAAAAATACTGCATGTGAAAAATACTTTCACTTATATATGGAGTCTTAAAAATCGAATTCACAGAAATAAGAGAATAAAACAGAACAGTGGTCACCAGAGCATGGAGGTGAGGTTGGGGTTTGGAAATAGGGAGATCAAAGGATACAAAGCTGTAGATATGTAGGATGAGTAAGTCTAGAGATGGCATGCAGAACATGAGGACTATTAATAGTATGGTACTGTATAATACACAAACTGTATACAATACAGCATTGTGTTAATAGTTTGTTGCACCAGCCTATTATATTTGGGATATTTGCTAAGAGATTTTATGTGTTCTTGCCACATACACACAAAGATGAATGAATATATTAATTTGCTTGATTATAGTAACCATTTCACTATAACTTAAATATATATAATAAAAAATAAACATTCACATTTTCTAAAATATTAAAGACAAATACTAAAAACATAATGGAAAATATTGTAAATCGAATAAAATCCTTTAACCTTAATACTTACTGACATTGTTGTATGTAGATAGATGACCTCCCTATTGGAATTCTACAAGGTAAATTTTGGTGGTGCCAGGATCACAAAACAAGCATGCTTCTACTTTGTTTTGGACCCTCATTTGCTTTAAACTCTTAAAGGCTAATGTTTATGTAAAATCTCACATAAAAGAGTCAAAAAGTTATCAATTAATTATATTGTTAGGAAAAAAATATGTGTTAGATTATTCATACAGCCTACAACTAAAAATATATTCAACCAGATCTCAAAGCAGTGAGGGCAGAAAAGAAGTTCAATAAAATAAAATTTAATAAATTATCAATTGTAATATACTTTATTAAAGAAATTTACTATGATTAAATACATACCACTAAATTGATTACTGATCAGAAATTATTAGACTAACTTAATATCCAGTAAATTAGAAATATTAAAACCTAAAATATTAGGTTTTAATATTTTATAATTTAAAACCTAAAATATTATTTTGTGATTCATCTTCAATTTATTTTGGCTATTTTATATAGAAGTATTTGCATTATTTAAAAAGGTTATCTCTCAATATATTACTCCTCTGATCATTTATCTGACTTATCCTTTCCAATATGATTTTTACCAGTGCTTGCATATGTATGTTCATTCATCTGTTGCATCTTTTGTGTGCTGTTACAGAATATGTAAAAATGAGCAAAGATGTTAAAGATAAGCAAAAGGTAGCAATGGTATTATAGAGGATATAAAGGTGAGCAAAAATGTTACAGATGATACAAAGATGATCCAAAATAGGTAAAATGTAGTGAAAAAATAGAAGAAAAAAAAAACCATGAGTAAAATAGCAAAAATAAATAACAATTTAAAATGTACGAAAACATTCTATTATGCAGATTCAGAATTCTTGCCAAACAGGTTTTTGAGTCAGGGCACCTTGGAAAGTTTTCATAAAGAAGGTATAAAGCAACACTTATAAAGAGGAATATTTTAATAATCAGATAAGAGGGTGAGAGGGCCTGCTGACTCAGTTCAAAGTTTTTTGTAAAGGGAAAAGAAAAACAGAATACTTAGGAAAGACACTTCAGGAAACCTCAAGTTACCATGTTTCAGTTAAACATGACATGCCTAGAAAACTAAGAAACAAGACAATCTTTTAAAGGAACTAGTAAGCCAGTCTGTTTCCATTTAATTCAATAAGCAACAGGGACCAAAGAAAGTTTCTCTAAAAGAAAGTGGCATGATTGGAGCTGTGTCCTTTAGAAAGAAAAAAAGCTGGTATTAAATGCAATATATGATTGACACAGAGAAATACTAGAGGCAAAAAAATTATTAATACAGAAAGCCTATTATAACAATCCAGGGATTACAAATGAAAACCAAAGCTAGGCTAATAGGAGTTGGCCTAGACAGGGAGGAAAACATTCAAGAACTTACAGAGGGTGAACTTCAAAACTTGAAATATTAAATGGACACAGAGAGCAACTGTGAGGAATTAAAGATAATTTATGAGTGAGAACATGCTTTGTCCTAATGCCCTCCTTCCCCTTGCCCCCCACCCCACAACAGGCCCTGGTGAGTGATGTTCCCCTCCCTGTGTCCATGTGTTCTTATTGTTCAACTCCCACTTATGAGTGAGAACATGAAGTATTCGGTTTTCTGTTCTTGTGTCAGTTCGCTGAGAATGATGGTTTCCAGATTCATCCATGTCCCTGCAAAGGGCAGGAACTCATCCTTTTTTATGGCTGCACAGTATTCCATGGTGTATATGTGCCACATTTCCTTTATCTAGTCTATCATTGATTGGCATTTGGGAGGGATAGCAGGGAGTGGGGTAACTGGGGAGGGACAACATTAGGAAAAATACCTCATGTAGATGATGAGGGGATGGATGCAGCAAACCACCATGGCACATGTATACCTATGTAACAAACCTGCATGATCTGCACATGTACCCCATAAGTTAAAATATAATAAACAAAAATGATAATTTATATCATCAGCCTGGATAAAGAGTAATGGGTTTTTTTTTTTTGAACAAAACTGGAACTTCAGTAGAATCTAATTGTTAGGAGAGATGGGATCAAGCTATTTAAAAAATCCACACACACACACACACACACACACACACACACACACAGATATATACTGAATCATGTACCAAAAAATAAAAACACTGTGCTCATATATGTAAAAGAAGCATTTTCTTTGAAAAACAGAAGGTTAGAGGGTGATTTTGAGTACTTGCTACTAAACCTGTCAGTGGTTATCATTCATTTAGCAATATTCTGAAAACGTCATATCAAATTCCATTTTACCATTATACTGTTTTAGTGTTTATGGTCAAATACTGAGTTTGACTATAGATTTGGTGAAGTTAAGTAAAGAACACCTACCTTACTGAGTTGTACAACAGGTTTGTTTGAAAAACCACTGTAAAAAAAAAAGATTTTGTCAAAATTGAAAATGCAATTATGTATCAATAGAATTTTTTCATAAAATTCATTTTATATAAACCATATTTATGTCACTAAATCTATATTCAATGTAATGGTAATAGTCTGATATTTTTGTAACTTCATTCATAGTAAATAGCACCTATAATAGATAATTCAAAGCTGAATCACTAATGCAGCAGCAAGTGTGAATTTAAAATGAATGGTTCTGCCATAAGAGCCATTTATTGATAACCTATATAGTAAGGCTAAAATTAACTTAAATTTTAATTAACAACCTGACAGTCTATAAATGGACATTTTGTAATAAAAACAGAATTCATCTTTAGAAATACTGCAAATAATGTACTATTTACTAAAAAAACTCTCACATCTGGTTAATTTTTATATTTTATTAAGCAATATATTTAAATATATTTAGTTTATTCATTACTAGATTCAGTAAGTATAATTCTAGATCCTAAAGATTTCTAAAATAGTATGTTGTGTTGATACATGTCTTTTGATCCTATATAAAAAGTAACTGGACAATAGAATGAAAAATTTCAAATTTAGTTCCCTTCCTAATTTAAACACCTACTATTTATAAAAGTATTAAGTAACCATGTGTTTTCTACTGAAAAGTTACATTATTTGAACCTATGTTTAAAATTAACTTTTAAGTTGAGTAAATTAACATAGTTGTATGTTAGAAAAATATTCATGTCTCAAAATTCTGTAAGAACACACCTGTTAGTCAAAGACTCCTTTAATTTTCTTGTAGACTTTATGTCATGTTTTGTTTTGTATTTTTTATTGATTTGGCTTATCAAGGATTCTGATGAATCAGTAAATTCTTTCCCTTTTGACTTTTCTCTCTGAAAAAAAAATGTTACTTTTAAACATTACCAGTTAACCTTCAGAGGAAAAATAAAGGCTGAAAAAAACTTTTAAGATAAACCTGGTTCTATTTATACCTACAAAGAGAAATAAAAAGTCAATTATTTAGTAAGTTTGAGCTTTGTTAGGCATTAAAATAACCCAAAATAAATATTTTAACAGAACTGTACATACTGCTTTGTAGACATTTTTTAAAATGTCCACATTTCTACACATGAGAGTAAAAGACTAAAAAAAGAGAAGCCATGATAAATTTTTAATCCAGTTAAGAAGAAAAAAACAGAAATTACTATCAGATACGAAAGAAGGGCCATCACTGCTGATCACACAGACATTAAAATGATAAGTCAATATTATGAACTCTATGCCCACAAATTTGATAGGCTAGATGAAATGGACCAATTCCTCAAAAGACACAATCTACCGAAACTTACGCAAACAGAAACAAATCATCTCACTAGGCCTTTATCTATTAAAGAAATGGAAGGAATATTTGATATGCTACCAAAACATCAGATAAGAGTTCACTGGTGAATTCTGTCAAACATTTAAGAAAGAAATTATGCCAATTCTCCACAATCTTCTAAACTACTTCCTAACTTAGTCTGTGAGGCCAGTATCTCCTTAATACTAAAACCAAAGACATTACAAATAAAACTACAAACCAATATCTCCCATAAACATGTACACAAAATTCTTCAATATCAGCAATATCATCAAATCAAATCCTACAATGTATTAAAAGAATTATGCACCTATGATCAAGTGGAATCTATTCTAGGTATGCAAAACTGATTCAACATTTGAAACTTAATATACTCGGTCATATCAACAAGCTAATTTAAAATTGTATCAATTGATACACAAAAAGCATTTGAGAAAATCCAACACAGGTTCATGATAAAAACCCTTAGCAAACTAGGAATAAAGGGAAACATTCTCAGATTGATAATGAACATCTACAAAAACAGTTACAGGTAACATCACACTTAACGGTGAGAAACAAGATGCTCTTCCTGCTGAAATCGGAAACATGGCAAAAATGTCCCCTCTCATTTCTTATTTTTAACATTGTTCTAGAAGTCTTAGCTAATACAGTAAGACAGAAAAAGGAAATAACA
Source organism: Plecturocebus donacophilus (assembly GCA_004027715.1). NCBI lineage: Eukaryota > Metazoa > Chordata > Mammalia > Primates > Pitheciidae > Plecturocebus > Plecturocebus donacophilus. The sequence continues at coordinate 112,589 of PVKP010000926.1, read as the reverse complement.
GGTATACTGATTGGGAAGGAAGAAATAAAACTGTCTTTGTTCACAAATGACCTCATTGTCTACGTAGAAAATCCCAAAGAACTAGCAAGAAAACGACTGGAAGTAAGCAATTACAGCAAGATTGCAAAATACAAGGTTAATATACAAAAGTTAACCCTTTCCTGTAAACTAGCAATGAACAAGTGGAGTTTGAAATTAAAAACACAATATAATTTACATTAGCACGACTGAAAGAAATACTTATATCTAACAAAACATGTACAAGAGAAAAACTACAAAACTCTGATGAAAGAAATCAAGGAGATCTAAATAAATGAAGAGATATTCTTCATATATGAATAGAAAGCTCAATACTGTCAAGATGTCAGTTCTTCCCAACTTGATCTATAGATTTAACACATTCCTATTTGAAAGAACAGATAGAGCACAGAGGAATTGTAGGGCACTGAAGCTATTTTGTGCAATACTGTAATGGTAGATATGTCACGTCACTATATATTTGTCAAAACACACAGAATGTACAACAAAGTGTGAAGCCTAATGTAAACTAAGCACTTGAGTTAATAATCATCATGTATCAATAATGATTCATCAGTTCTACCAAATGTACCACACTGATGCAAGATGTTAGTAACAGGAGAATGGATAAATGGGTATATGCGGAATATCTGTACTTTCTACTCATTTTTGGGACTAAAATTGCTCCAAAAATAAGTTTTTTAAAAGTAGAAGGACTAAAAACTAAAAATTATTCTCAGCATAATTTTAGATAACTTAATTTTAATAAACTCCAATAGTATTCTTGAAGATATGAGGTCTCCTGATTTTATATTTACTTTTCTCTAGTTATCAGCATATAGGGTTTTTAATTAAAGCAAAATACACAAAACTCTAGTGAACACAAAATCTACTACTTTAACCAATTTTAAGTCTTTTTTTATATGTATACATATATATTTTATTGCACTTTAGGTTCTGGGGTACATATGAAGAACACGCAGGATTGTTGCATAATACATACATGGCAATGTGGTTTGCTGCCTCCATTCCCCATCACCTATATCTGGAATTTCTCCCCATGTTATCCCTCCTCAACTCCCTACCCACCACTGTCCCTCCCCTTGTCCTCCCCAACAGACCCCAGTTTGTGATGCTCCCCTCCCTGTATCCATGTGTTTTCACTGCTCAACACCAGCCTATGAGTGAGAACATGTGGTGTTTGATATCCTGTTCTTGTCAGTTTGCTAAGAATGATAGTTTTCAGGTTCATCCATGTCCCTACAAAGGGCATGAACTCATCGTTTTATATGGCTGCATAGTATTCCATGGTGTATATGTGCCACATTTTCCCTGTCCAGTCTATGACCGATGGGCATCTGGGTAGGTTCCAGGTCTTTGCTATTGTAAACAGTGCCAGAATGAACATACGTGTGCATGTGTCTTTATTAACAGAATGATTTATAATCCCTTGGAATATATATCCAGTAATGGGATTGCTGGGTCAAATGGAATTTCTATTTCTAGGTCCTTGAGGAATCACCACACTGTCTTCCACAATGAACTAATTTACATTCCCACCAACAGTGTAAAAGTATTCCTATTTCTCCACATCCTCTCCAGCAACTGTTGTCTCCAGATTTTTTAATGATTGCCATTCTAACTGGCATGAGATGGTATCTCAATGTGGTTTTGATTTGCATTTCTCTAATAACCAGTGATGATGAGTATTTTTTTCATGTTTGTTGGCCTCATATATGTCTTCTTTTGAAAAGTGTCTGTTCATATCCTTCACCCAGTTTTGAATGGGTTTGTGTTTTTCTTGTAAATCTGTTTTAGTTCTTTGTAGATTCTGGATATTAGCCCTTTGTCAGATGGATAGATTGCAAAAAGTTTTTCCCATTCTGGGGGTTGCCGGTTCGCTGTAATGATTGTTTCTTTTACTGTGCAGAATCTCTGGAGTTTAATTAGATTCTATTTGTCTACTTTGTCTTTTGCTGCCATTGCTTTTGGTGTTTTAGTCATGAAGTCCTTGCCTATGCCTATGTCCTGAATGGTTTTGCCTAGGTTTTCTTCTAAGGTTTTTATGATGTTAGGTCTTATGTTTAAGTCTTTAATCCATCTGGAGTTAATTTTAGTGTAAGGTGTCAGGAAGGGGTCCAGTTTCTGCTTTCTGCACATGGCTAGCCAGTTTTCCCAACAAAATTTCTTAAACAGGGAATCCTTTCCCCATTGCTTGTTTCTGTCAGGTTTAACAAAGATCAGATGGTTGTAGATGTGTGGTGTTGCCTCTGAGGCCTCTGTTTTGGTATCAGTACCATGTTGTTTTGATTACTGTAGCCTTGTAATATAGTTTGAAGTCAGGTAGCGTGATGCCTCCAGCTTTTTTTTTTTTTTTTTTTTTTTTTTTTTTTTTTTTTTTTTTTTTTTTTTTTTTTTTTTTTTTTTTTTTTTTTTTTTTTTTTTTTTTTTTTTTTTTTTTTTTTTTTTTTTTTTTTTTTTTTTTTTTTTTTTTTTTTTTTTTT
>PVKP010000926.1:0-109967 GCA_004027715.1 Plecturocebus donacophilus | reverse complement strand
TTTTTTCCAATTCTGTGAAGAAAGTCAATGGTAGCTTGGTAGGGATAGCACTGAACCTATAAATTACTTGGAGCATATAGCCACTTCCATGATATTCTTCCTAACCATGAGCATGGACTGTTTTTCCATATGTTTGTGTCCTCTCTTATTTCCCTGAGCAGTGGTTTGTAATTCTCATTGAAGAGGTCCTTCACATCCCTTGTTAGTTGTATTCCTAAGTATTTTAGTCTCTTTCTGGCAATTGTGAATGGCAGTTCATTCTTGATTTGGCTCTCTTTAAGTCTGTTATTGGTGTATAGGAATGCTTATGATTTCTGCACACTGATTTTGTATCCTGAGACTTTGTTGAAGTTGCTTATCAGTTTAAGGAGATTTTGGGCTGAGATGATGGGGTCTTCTAAATATACAATCACGTCATGTGCAAATAGAGACAATTTGACTTCCTCCTTTCCTAACTGAATACACTTTCTTTTTTTTGCCTGATTGCTCTGGCTAGAAATTCGAAAACTACATTAAATAGGAGTGTCAGAGAGAGCATCCTTGTCCAGTGCCAGATTTCAAGGGGAATGCTTCTAGTTTTTGCCCATTCAGTGTGATATTGGCTGTGGATTTGTCATAAACAGCTTTTATATTATTTTGAGATACATTCCATTGATACCTAGTGTGTTGAGAGTTTTTAGCATAAAGGGCTGTTGAATTTTGTCAAAGACCTTCTCTCCATCTATTGAGATAATCATGTGGTTTTTGTCTTTGGTTCAGTTTATGCGGTGAATTGCGTTTATAGACTTGTGTATATTGAACCAGCCTTGCATCCCCAGGATGAAGCCTACTAGATTGTGATGGATAAGCTTTTTAATGAGCTGTTGCAATCGGTTTGCCAGTATTTTATTGAAGATTTTTTGCATCTATTTTCATCATGGATATTGGCCTGAAGTTTTCTTTTCTTGATGAATCTCTACCAGGTTTTGGTATCAGGATGATGTTGTTCTCATAAAATGATTTGGGAAGGATTCCCTCTTTTTGTATTGTTTGGAATAGTTTCAGAAGGAGTGGTACCAGCTCCTCTTTGTATTTCTGGTAGAATTCGACTGTATCTGGACCTGGGTTTTTTTTGGTTGGTAGACTATTAATTGCTGCCTCAACTTCAGCCCTTGTTATTGGTCTATTCAGGGTTTTGACTTCTTCCTGGTTTAGGCCTGGGAGGGTGCAAGTGTCCAGTAATTTATCCACTTCTTCCAGGTTTACTGGTATATGTGCATAGAGTTATTTGTAGTAATCCCTGATGGTAGTTTGTATTTCTGTGGAATCTGTGGTGATATCCCCTTTATCATTTTTTTTATTGCATCTATTTGATTCTCCTCTCTTTTCTTTTTTATTGATCTGGCTAGTGGTCTATTTCATTGATCTTTTCAAAAAACCAGCTCCTGGATTTATTTTTTGAAGGGTTTTTGTGTCTCTATCTCCTTCAGTTCTGTTCTTAGTTATTTCTTGTCTTCTGCTAGCTTTTGAGTTTTTTTGATCTTGCTCCCCTAGCTCTTTCAATTTTGATGACGGCATGTCGATTTTAGATCTTTCCTTGCTTCCCATGTGGGCATTTATTGCTACATATTTTCCTCTAGACATTGCTTTAAATGTGTCCCAGAGATTCTGGTACGTTGTGTCTTTGTTCTCATTGGCTTCAAAGAACATCTTTATTTCCCCCTTCATTTCATCGTTTATCCAATCAACATTCAAGAGCCAGTTGTTCAGTTTCCATGAAGTTGTGCAGTTCTGAGTTAGTTTCTTAGTTCTGAGTTCTAATTTGATTGCCCTGTGGTCTGAGAGACTGTTATGATTTCCATTCTTTTGCATTTGCTGAGGATTGATTTACTTCCGATTATGTGGTCAATTTTAGAGTAGGTGTGATGTGGTGCTTAGAAGAATGTATATTCTGTAGATTTGGGGTGGAGAGTTCTGTAAATGTCTATTAGATTTGCTTGGTCCAGATCTGAGGTCAAGTCCTGGATATCCTTGTTAATTTTCTGTCTCATTCATCTGTCTAATATTGAGAGTGTAGTGTTAAAGTTTCCCACTATTATTGTATGGGAGTCTAAGTCTCTTTGTAGGTCGTTAAGAACTCGCTTTATGTATCTGGGTGCTCCTGTATTGGGTGCATATGTATTTAGGATCATTAGCTCTTCTTGCTGCATTGATCTTTTCACCATTATGTAATGAATGCCCTTCTTTGTCTCTTTTGAGCTTTGTTGGTTTAAAGTCTATTTTATCAGAGACTAGGACTGCAACTCCTGCTTTCTTTTTGCTCTCCATTTGCTTGGTAAATCTTCCTCTATCCCTTTATTTTGAGCCTATGTGTATCCTTGCATGTGAGATGGGTTTCCTAGATACAGCACACCGATTGAGTTTTGACTTTTTATACAATTTGCCAGTCTGTGTCTTTTGATTGGGGCATTTAGTCCATTTACATTTAAGGTTCATATTGTTATGTGTGAATTTGATCCTGCCATTTTGATGCTAGCTGGTTGTTTTGCCCATTAGTTGATGCAGTTTCTTCATTGTGTCGATGCTCTTTACCATTTAGTACATTTTTGGAGTGGTTGTTCCTTTCTATGTTTAGTGCTTCTTTCAGGATCTCTTGTAAGGCAGGCCAGGTGGTAATGAAATCTCTGAGCAATCGCTTGTTTGTAAAGGATTTAATTTTTCCTTCACTTATGAAGCTTAGTTTGCTGTATATGAAATTCTAGGTTGAAAGTTCTTTTCTTTAAGGATGTTGAATATTCACCCCCACTCTCTTCTGGCTTGTAGGGTTTCTACCAAGAGATCCACTGTGAGTCTGATGGGCCTCCCTTTGTGGGTAACCTGACCTTTCTCTCTGGTTGCCCTTAGCATTTTTTCCTTCATTTTAACCCTGGTGAATCTATTATGTGCCTTAGGGTTGCTCTTCTTGAGGAATATCTTTTCGGTGTTCTCTGTACTTCCTGAAATTGAATATTGGCCTGCCTTGCTAGGTTGGGGAAGTTCTCCTGGATAATATCCTGAATAGTGTTTTCCAGCTTGGATTCGTTCTCTCTGTCACATTCAGGTACACCCATCAAACATAAATTAGGTCTTTTCACATAATCCCATATTTCTTGGGGGCTTTGTTCATTTTTTACTCTTTCTTCTCTAATCTTGCCTTCTCATTTCATTGAGTTGATCTTCAATCTCTGATATCCTTTCTTCTGCTTGGTCAATTCGGCTACTGAAATTTGTGTATGCTTCACGAAGTTCTTGTGTTGTGTTGTTCAGCTCCATCAATTCATTTATATTATACTCTAAGCTGTTTATTCTCGTTAGCATTTTGTCAAACCTTTTTTCAAGGTTTTTAGTTTATTTGCATTGGGTTAGCACATGTTCTTTTAGCTCAGAGAAGTTTGTTATTATCAACTTTCTGAAGCCTGTTTCTGTCAATTCATCAGACTCATTCTCCATCTAGCTTTGTTCCCTTGCTGGTGAGGGGTTGTGATCCCTTGGAGGAGGAGAGGCATTCTGGGTTTTGGTGTTTTCATCCTTTTTGTGCTGGTTTCTTCCCATGTTTGTGTATTTATCTACCTGTGGTCTTTGTAGTTGGTGACTTTCCGATGGGGTCTCTGAGTGGATGTCCTTTTTGTTGATGACAAAGTTATTTTTTAGTTTTCCTTCTAATAGTCAGGCTCCTCTGCTGTAGGACTGCTGGAGGTCTACTCCAGATCCTGCTTGCCTGGGGATCACTGGCAGTGGCTGCAGAACAATAAGGGTTGCTGCCAGTTTCTTCTTCTGTTATCTTTGTCCCAGAAGGATACCTGCCAGATGTCAGTCTGAGCTCTCCTTTATGAGGTCTCTTTGGATACACAGGGGTTGGGGAGCTGCCTGAGGAGACAGTTTGTCCCTCATAAGAGCTCAAGTGCTAAGCTGTGATCTCTGTTGTTCCATTCAGAGCTGCTGGGAAGGTACATTTAAGTCTGCTGCAGCGGAACTCGTAACTGCCTTTTTTTCCCAGGTGTTCTGTACTGAGAAGGTGGGGCTTTATTTATAAGTTCCTGACACGCTGTTGCCTTTTTTCAGAGATGCCCTGCCCAGCGAGGAGGTAGCCTAGTCAGGCTGCCAGCAGAGGCATTGCTGAGCTGCTGTGGGCTCTGCCCAGCTGGTGTGTGAATTTCCTTGTGGTTTTTGTTTACAGAGGTATAGTTAGAACTGCCTCAGTAAGGACAGTCTGCCTCAGTAATGGTGGACTGTCTCTGTAATGGCTGGTGGACTGTCTCAGTAATGGTGGACTGCCTAGATAATGGTGGATACCCTTCCCCCAACAGAGCTGGACCATCCCAGGTCCAGCTGTGCTTGCTGTGAAACTCTCAATCCAGAGCGTTTCAGATTGCTGGTCTTTGTGGGGGTGGGACCCGCCAAGCTGGATCACCTGGCTCCATTTCAGCCCCTCTTTTCTTTTTAGTTGAATGGGTGACCCTGTCTGCCCTGTTCCAGGCGCCAGTTGAAATGGCACCCAGATTTGTGTGTTTTTGTGTGGAGACCCGCTGCACTGGCTGAAACAGCCGTGCTGGAGACTCGTGGTGCTTTTCCACCCAGGAATCTCCTGATCTGTGGGCAGTAAAAATTCGCTTGGAAATGCGGTGATCACTCACCCTCTGTGTTCTCGCTGAGAACTGCACTCCAGAGCTGTTCCTATTCAGCCATCTTCCCATATGTTCTTATACATAACAGGTAGTAAGTTATTACTTAATGTCCCCTTAAGATTAGAGTACAGACATGGTTTACTTGGCTTGATAGAAATGTAGCAAAAATGAACCTTCTCTAAAATACTGTATGATTTCAGAAATTCCAGTATAATTGGAGCCAGCCTGGGAAATCTGTGCCACTGAACTACAAATATTGCTCTGGGATGACCCAGTAAGTAGAAAGACAGTATCAGATAGATGACTACCTTAGAAGACAGTGATCCATGGAACTGGTGGGAAATTCTACAGAGGGACACAGGTAGTGACTCTATGAAGAACCAAAGACAATTTCTGAAAACAGGAAGTTGATTTTTTAAAAATCAGAGCACACTCTAAAAGAGATTATTAGGTTTTGTGCTCCCAGAAAATAAATGACTAGCTCAGAGAAATTATGTGAAATTATTCTAAATACCAAAGAAAGCAATTTAAATTTTAAATTTAAAGACAGATCTGTGTTTGGCCAAAAAGGACCTTATTTACCCTCGGACTGAGGAAGTAAATAGTAGCTGAGAAAGAGAAAATAACATATTAGGAACTAAGCAAAAAGAGACCCAAAGAATATGATTAAAGAAGAAAACAGCCAAATTAGGAACAGAAAGTGAGTTTCATGTTTAAAAAAATTTTTTTAAGGAAGCTGGTCAAATAATGTCTAATTATATACAATAACTGCAAATTATCTCATAAATATCATTTGAACATTCAGATGCTCCATTGTGTGAACATTTTACACTGACTCTAGAAATTTGGTTAGCCAGGTATCAGCACTACTACCAAAGATAAATCAAAATAAAAGCCGACAAAACCTGGATTATTTTAGAAACATCAAAAAGAAGATTGCATTACTTGCAATGGAAATGTATTCTAATTTAACAATTTTTCTTAATCTTCATTTTGATAGGTATGAAAAAATGATTTACCCATAACTGTTACAAAAAGTAAAATTTTCTTCCCTGGAAGTCTGGTTGCAAAGCAGCTAAAAATGTCTAAGAGATGGTCTCCAGAGATGATTAATCTGAAAATGAAAGTGGGAGCTCTAATAATGATGAGCAACAGTTACAACAGACGACAGTCTCTTCCAACCCATTTACATACTTTCTTGCAAAACCTTGTCAAGGTTAAATGCATCCATCCAAAAATACTTGAGATGCTACTGTGTTATAAGGCTGTGCTAGGATGTGCAGGAAAACAAATGTTGAATAAAAGTCTATGATTACAGTCCAAGAGGGAAAAAAACAAAATAACCATTTATTAAAAAGAAAGGTAAGAATTAAAAGAGATGTACAAACAGTTCTATATGCATACTTGAAAGGAAAGAGTGGGAGGAACCCAAAAAGAAGAGATAGGAACTGCATGGTTCATTAATTCTATACATATTTACATGCCTGATACATGCCTCATACTGTTCTATGCGAGCTAGGACTAGGGAGAGGTGAGGGTGGAGTTTAAGGAGGAATTCCCGGAGTCTGGGCCCTGAATTAAAAAACAAGGTATTACACATGTTAAATATGTAGCAATTAATCAAGCTTTTTTTCTTCCTTATATTATCAAGTAGGCATCTTATAGATATGCAGAAAGCAAAACACATTGAAAGCTCACCATTTTTTTTTGTTTCAAATCCCGGGAATTAAGTTCAGAAGTCAATTCTTTCCCTGCTTTTCTATGACTTTTCACATTTTTGCTAGCAGAAGGATTTTTGTCGCCAGTAACAGTATTCACATCTTTTGACAATATGTATTTCTTCCTATAAATCAGCGATTCTTCAACTGTCTTATTTAAGAGAACAGATTTAAAAGTAGTTTCAGATTCAACAGGCCAATCACTCTGCTTGGTATTTTCAGTATTTTTCTGCTCTGAATATTTAGGATGATTTTGTTGTTGACTGTGTTTTTTGCAATCTTCAACTTCTGCTTTATCTATTTTGATATGGTCAGTTCTTTCTTTCTTATATTTCACTTTTGCTATTTCTTCAGAATTATTATCAGATATTGAAGAGGATGATTTTTGTTTAGTAAGTTTTTTATTTATAACAATATCTATTGGGGAAAATGAGAAATTCTTATTAAATTAATAAGTTAACAATATGTAAAATGTGTTAAATTTATTTTAATGATTGTTAGACATTTGAGAAAATTAACACTGAACTATTATATACAGATAAAACTGTAAGTTTTACCTTGATTACAGGTGTCTCCTGATGAAATACTTGCTCTTTGGTTACTACATAGTTCAATGTTTGTTACAGGTGTCCAACATGCCCATTTGCTGTGCATTTTATTTCCACAGATGTTGTCTAAAACATCAGGTAATCTAGAAAATGAATTAATTTTCTTAATATGTTAACAAAACATTAGCCTATGACTTTCAGACCTTGATTTTTAATGTAGTCAATGTTTACTGAAGGAAATTATATATGTGTAAATAATGTGTAAATACATCTTATCTTACATGTTCTACTGTATATTTAAACTAAGTTAAATTTCTATACCTTTATTGTTTATACATTTTAAAAACCTCATTTACTTTAAGTCTCTCAACTTGAAAAGAGTTATATCGGTTGATAAGGGGGAAAAAAACATATACATCATTCTCTGTTGTGCTGTCATAATAACACCTGAGAGATGATTAATGCTATATTCTAAATTTAAAGCCCTTTTCCTTCAAATCTGTTATATGCTTTAAAAAGATCACTGATAGATACTAAATGAGTTCATGATTTTCTCATACTTACGTAGAATGATCTTTTTCCACTGCCTGTGAATCAGGTATAACATCCTGGAGTTCATCTAAGTAAAACAAATACAATAATATTTTCATTTTTTTCATACAGTTGGCAGACGGGTTAGTATGTAAGTCTATAAAAGTTCACATATTGGGAGGAATGGATTGATTTTGCTTCCTCTCTCTCAGACCCAAACTTCTGGGGAACAGAGGTTGTGTATTTCCTTGTAACCTCAAAAGTTCCTTGCACAAAGCCAAACAAATTCTTTGTACATCTTTTTGTTTTTTTTCAAAACAGAGTCCTGCTCTGTTGCCCAGGCTACAGTGCAATGGCTCCATCTCAGCTCACTGAAACCTCCGCCTTGTGGGTTCAAACAATTCTCCTGCCTCAGCCTGCCGAGAAGCTGGGACTACAGATGTGTGCCACCATGCCCAGCTAATGTTTTGTATTTCTAGTAGAGATGGTGTTTCAGCATGTTGGCCCAGATGGGCTCGACCTCCTGACCTCATGACCCACCCGCCTCCGCCTCCGCCTCCCCAAGTGCCGAGATTACAGACATGAGCCACTACACCCAGACAAATCAATGAAAGCCGGTGGGGTTAAAGGAAAATACAAGAGAAGTATATATATTTTCTTTAAAAAAAAAAAAAAAAAAGGACTAAGATCAAACCACAAGTTACTTACTAAAATTTTGGTTCAGGAATTCAATGTTCTTATTTTCTGTGTTTTCTACACATTTAGTGGTTTTAACATGCTATAAACACAGGAAACATGTTAATGTAAACTTGAATTAAGATGTTACATGAAAACAACTTAAACATCAAAGTATTAACATTTGAGTCTTTTAAAATAAATCTGCCTTGCTATGAAAAGTTGTATATTATTTTCATCTATTTCATAAATGCTATGTCCATTTTTTAAAATTCTCCATCCTAAAACACAAGAAAACTGTCACTACAGACAAGGAGGCAGATGATCACATACATTTTCTGATCATATCCACAGCTAGCATAATACTTCAGTTTTCATCTGTAACTGACAATTTCTAGATTCTCCACGACAAATCTTTCCTGTTGCTATTGATTACACAGCCTGTTTTATCGATTTTGATATGGTCTGTTCTTTCTTATATTTCACTTTTCCAGTTTCTTCAGAATTATCAGATATTGAAGAGGATGATTTTTGTTTAGTAATTTTATTTACAACAATATCTATTGCATTGCCCAGGTAACTTCTTTCCTACAGCAAGCTTCTCTATTTCCATAGCCAGAGATACACACTAAATCCAAATGAAATACAAATCTGCCACTATTATCAGAAAATAAACCCTTTAGTCTAAGATATTTTGCCTCATCCTGGCTGCCTTTCCTTCTTACTCTAGCCAATGATTCTCCACACTGGGAGGGGAACATTATGGAAATACGCAGGTGTGGTTTGCGTTGTCACAACGACAGAGGGATTCTCCTGATAATAGGTAAGCACAATCCTAGCTAAGATGCTTATCATCTTACAACATTTAGGACCATGTCATACAACTAAAAAATAATCTTTTTATTATACTTTTAAGTTGTGGGGTACATGTGCATAACGTGCAGGTTTCTTACATAGTGCCATGTTTCTTCATACGTGCCATGGTGGTTTGCTGCATCCATCACACCATCATCTACATTAGGTATTTCTCCTAATGCTATCCGTCCCCTAAGCCCCATCCCCTGCTATCCCTCCCCAGTTCCCCAACCCCTGACAGGCCCCAGTGTGTGATGTTCCCCTCCCTGTGTCCATGTGTTCTCACTGTTGAACGCCCACTTATGAGAACATGCAGTGTTTGGTTTTCTGTTCTTGTGTCAGTTTGCTAAGAATGATGGTTTCCAGCTTTATCCATGTCTCTGCAAAAGGTATGAACTCATCCTTTGTTTTTTTATGGCTACGCAGTATTCCATAGTGTATATGTGTCACATTTTCTTTATCCAGTCTATCATTGATGGGCATTTGGGTTGGTTCCAAGTCTTTGCTATTGTGAACAATACTGCAATAAAGACATGTGCATGTGTATTTATAATAGAATGATTTATAATCCTTTGGGTATATACCCAGTAATGGAATTGCTAGGTCAAATGATATTTCTGTTTCTAGATCCTGGAGGAATCGCCATGCTGTCTTCCACAATGGTTGAACTAATTTATAATCCCATCAACAGTGTAAAAGCATTTCTATTTCTCCACATCCTCTCCAGTATCTGTTGTCTCCAGATTTTTTAACGATCACCATTCTAATTGGCATGAGATGGTATCTCAATGTGGTTTTGATTTGCATTTCTCTAATGACCAGTGATGATGAGCTTTTTGTTATGTTTGTTGGCTCCATAAATGTCTTCTTTTCAGAAGTGTCTGTTCATATCCTTTGCTCTCTTTTTGATGGGGTTGTTTTTTTCTTGTAAATTTGTTTAAATTCTTTGTAGATTCTGGATATTAGCCCTTTGTCAGATGGGTAGATTGCAAAAATTTTTTCCCATTCTGTTGCCGGTTCACTCTAATAATAGTTTCTTTTGCTGTGAAGAAGCTCTTTAATTAGATCCCATTTGTCTGTTTTGGATTTTGTTGCCTTTGCCTTTGGTGTTTTAGTCATGAAGACCTTGCCCATGCCTATGTCCTGAATGGTTTTGCCTAGGTTTTCTTCTAGGGTTTTTATGGTGTTAGGTCTTATGTTTAAATCTTTAATACATCTCGAGTTTATTTTTGTATAAGGTGTAAAGAAGGGATCCAGTTTCAGTTTTCTGTATATGGCTAGCGAGTTTTTTTCCAACACCGTTTATGAAATAGGGAATCCTTTCCCCATGGTTTGTTTTTGTCAGGTTTGTCAAAGATCAGATGGTTGCAGATGTGTGACGTTACCTCTGAAGGCTCTGTTCTGTTCCATTTTGGTACCAGTATTGCTGTTTTGATTACCATAGCCTTGTAGTATAGTTTGAAGTCAGGTAGCGTGATGCCTCCAGCTTTTTTTTTTTTTCCGCTTACAATTGTCTTGGCTATGCGGACTCTCTTTTGGCTCCATATTAAGTTTAAGGTGATTTTTTTCCCAATTCTGTGAAGAAATTCAATCATAGCTTGACAGGGATAACACTGAATCTATAAATTACTTTGGGCAGTATGGCCATTTTCACGATATTCTTCCTAATCATGAGCATGGAATGTTTTTCCATCTGTTTGTGCCCTCTCTTATTTCCCTGAGCAGTGTTTTGCAGTTCACCTTGAAGAGGTCCTTTACATCCCTTGTTAGTTGTACTCCTAGGTATTTTATTTTCTTTGTAACAATTGTGAATGGGAGTTCACTCATGATTTGACTAGTACTGGTGTATAGGAATGCTTGTGATTTTTGCACATTGATTTTGTATCCTGAGACTTTGCTGAAGTGGCTTATCAGCTTAAAGAGATTTTGGGCTGAGACAATGGGGTCTTCTAAGCATACAATCATGTCATCTGCAAATAGAGACAATTTGACTTCCTCTTTTCCTAATGAAATACCCTTTATTTCTTTTTCTTGCCTGACTGCCCTGGCCAGAACTTCCAACACTATGATGAATAGAAGTGGTGAGAGAGGGCATCCTTATCTTGTGCCAGTTTTCAAAGGGAATGCTTCCCATTTTTTCCCATTCAGTATGATATTGGCTGTGGGTTTGTCATAAATTGTTCTTATTATTTTGAGATATGCTCCATCAATACCTAGTTTGAAAATTTTTAGCATAAAGGGCTGTTGAATTTTGTTGAAGACCTCTGCATCTATTGAGATAATCATGTGGTTTTTGTCTTTGGTTCTGTTTATGTGATGGATTATATTTATAGATTTGCATATATTGAACCAGCTTTGCATTCCAGAATGAATCCGACTTGATCATGATGGATAAGCTTTCTGATGTGCTGTTGGATTCAGTTTGCCAGTATTTTACTGAGGATTCTTTCATCAATGTTCATCATGGATATTGGCCTGAAATTTTCTTTTTTAGTTGTGTCTCTGCCAGGTTTGGGTATCAGGATGATGTTGGTCTCATAAAATGAGTTAGGGAGGATTTCCTCTTTTTGTATTGTTTGGAATAGTTTCAGAAGGAATGGTACCAGCTCCTCTTTGTATCTATGGTAAAATTTGGCTGTGAACTTGTCTGGTCCTGGACTTTTTTTGGTTGGTAGGCTATTAACTGCTGCCTCAGTTTCAGACCTTGTTACTGGTCTATTCAGGGATTCAACTTCTTCCTGGTTTAGCCTTGGGAGGGTATAAGTGCCCAGGAATTTATCAATTTCTTCAAGATTTACTGGTTTATTTGCATAGAAGTGTTTGTAATATTCTCTTATGATAGTTTGTATTTCTGTCAGATTGGTGGTGATATCCCCTTTATCATTTTAATTGCATCTATTTGATTCTTCTCTTTTCTTCTTTTTTAGTCTGCCTAACCATCTATTTTGTTAATTTTTTTCAAAAAACCAGCTCCTGGATTCATTGATTTTTTGAAGGATTTTTTTTGTGTGTCTATCTCCTTCAGTTCTGCTCTGATCTTAGTTATTTCTTGTCTTCTGCTAGCTTTTGAATTTGTTTGATCTTGCTCCTCTAGTTCTTTTACTTATGACGTTAGGGTGTCAATTTTAGATCTTTCCTTCTTTCTTGTGTGGGCATTTAGTGCTATCAATTTCCCTCTAGACGCTGCTTTAAATGTGTCAGAGATTCTGATATGTTATGTCTTCATTCTCACTGGTTTTGAAGAACATCTTTATTTCTGCCTTTATTTCGTTATTTATCCATTAGTCATTCAGGAGCAGGTTGTTTACTTTCCATGTAGTTGTGCGATTTTTTAGTGAATTTCTTAATCCTGAGTTCTAATTTGATTGCACTGTGATCTGAGAGACTGCTTGTTATGATTTCCGTTCTTTTGCATTTGCTGAGGAGTGTTTCACTCCCAATTATGTGGTCAATTTTAGAATAAGTGTGATGTCATGCTGAGAAGAATGTATATTCTGTGGATTTGGGGTAGAGAGTTCTGTTGATGTCTATTAGGTCTGCTTGGTTCAGATCTGAGTTCAATTCCTGGATACCCTTGTTAATTTTCTATCTCATTGATCTAATATTGACAAAGTGGTGTTAAAGTCTCCCCCTATTATTGTGTCCTCTTATTAAGAAACACTTAGACAACTTAAATCATTACTTTGACTATTTTCTTTTAATATCGTCAACTCTCATACGCTTTATCTGTCATATACCCATTTAAATTTTCAAACAAAGAGTCTACGATCTGTTCTCATCTTACTATTAACACCAAGGCTACTAAGTTTTGAGAAAATTGTACATATTTATGAACACATTTATGCTATGATAAAATTCATATTCATATTTAAACTGGCCCTCAACATTTTCTAGCACTTATTCTTAGGCCTCTCCGTTACCCTGCATATAGCTTTACATGTCCCCGAACCCTCTACTTCAACAGATCTCCAGGAGAAAATCACCATCTTCACACTTCAGAGAAAACATAAGCTATTAGTGGTTCCTCACTTACAAACTTTTCTGCATCTGATCACCTCCTGCTTCTCCAAGAAACTATTCTCTCTTACCTATTGCTGCTGTCTTTTCAACTACCTGGAATAAATGCCTTTCTCCTCAATATTCATTTGACTCTTTATTGACCTTTCCACAAAGTCAATTCACTCTCCATATTTTCTTAAAAAGCATCTCCTGATCTTCACCCTCACCTCTAGCTATGGAGTTAGGTACTTGCCCCTCTACTTGGCTCCTACTGCATCCTATATTTGTACATCTGATAATGCTTACAGTATATTTTAACTTACTAATTTTTCTAATTTTCATGCCAGATTTTGAGAAACTTAAGGACACAGTCCACATGTATCTCACATTTCTTTACCAGAACCTTCCCCATAGCAGTTACTAATTTGTATAATAAACTAAATAATTATGGCAAGTTCATTTATGCTCCCAAATGTGTAAATCAAGTTATAGTGAATGAATATTCCTAAGTTTTACTATAAGCATGGAAAATGAGTCATATGCCAGAAAGACCCTACTTTCAAGGGCAATAAATGATATTTAGGGGAAAAAAAGTTAATTATTTAAACAAAATGAGACCCTTGCTTTTTGCAAAAGAAGTTAGCTCGATATGTATTTCCACAATTACTTGAAAAAAATATTTTAAAAATACTTTCAAGTAAAGTTACTTTGTCTGTATTATCTCTTCTATGTCTTCCTTCTGATGGTCTAGATTTCAGTGATGCAGCGCTATTCACTGTATTTTCTGATGTTTGAGAAACACTAGATTTCTCTGCAGAACTCATCATTTGCAGTGGTGGTTTAATTTTTCTTCTTTGTGGTGGTATTGCTAAAAAGAAAGACAAAGATTACAGATTTTTCTTTTTATACCTATTGCTATTATTGAGGTAATTTTCAGATGAGGAAGTTAAGAAATGAAGATCTTAGATGGTTCCCAGGTTTCTGGCTTACGTAAGTAAGTAAATATTGATGCCATTTACCAAGAAAAGAAGTGAGTGAAGGAAAAATGTGCAGCGAGGGTGGAAAGATTAATTTTGGACTGTTAAGTCTGAGGAGTAAAGGATTCACTCAGGGTGGTTGGCAAAATATTAAGAGAAACATTAGGGAAAGCTTTAAGATACAGTCTCAAACCTTTTGCAAGGCCAAAAGGTTTTTCACTAACTTGTAATAATGGATCAGAGCGAAGGCTGCCAATGCTCACCTTAGAGTATTAGGTCATAGGGTGAAGGTTAGGGATAATGGAAGCTTCCCGAGTTAAGTCTGTTTACTCCACATTCCTTTGTACTTATGTAAACTTTGTGCCTGATGGCCCTCTCAGGGAGGCTGAAGGTGGATTACCAATTAATGATGTTTGTTCTCAGCCCTGGAACTGAAGCTTTTATCATTCATAAAACCCCTCTTTTAATCATGTTAATTATCTACAAGTGTGTGAACTCAGAACCTCTGTCATTAAATCTATACTGAATAAATGCAAGGAAGAACAGCTAGTAGAGGTAGGGTAGCTGCAATTGCCCTCTGAGAGCAGCTAATGACCTCCCTAGCCCACTGTACTTTGTGTGTTTGAGGGTATTTATTCATCTGTTGTGGAGTTAAGAGTTTGCAGGACTGACCCCCCCCCAGGTGGTGATCCCGACGTGATCATCGTCACTGCAGGGGCCTGAACATGGAGCGAACCAATGTGATCAACACCACAGCTGCTGCCCCATGTGAGGAGACCCAACATGATCATTGTCACAGCAGGCACCCAAAAGCAGGGCAAACCAATATGATCAAACACCACAGAGGAACCTGTCAGATACTAGGCAACTGGCCAGTAGGCAACTAGATTTTTAGAACAGAAGGTCAATATTAAGTTGTCAGATAGACTAAGACTTTATTTAAAGAAACTAGAACATAGCATCAATAACTTGTAATAACAGAGAATTAATACGTGCAATACTGGAGTATTAATGTAGTAATGGAGTATTAATGCTTGTTATAAAAGTTTTAAAACTTTTATTGAGCTCTTAGTATGTATCAGGCACTGTTTAAAGTTTCACTAGATTCCTTATTGAACGAATGATTTTTATTTAATCCTCTAAACAACTTGATAAGATACTTTAGTGCCACTTATAGAAAACAAACTGGTTCTAAAGTTAGCTAGAGGATCATCTGTACAAAGTACACAGCTGGAAGTGGGGAATTAAGCCCACCTGGCCTGGTTAATTCAATGTTTTAACCAGTAAGATATGCTGTGTCCTGTTTAAATTACAATAAGTTATTAATGTTGAATATCAGTATTTTGAACATTGTTCTGTTCATATGTTAGGATTACTTTTCTTCCCATTAGAAGACATTTGTGGTTCAAATTTTATCAATTTTTGTATGCCAAACTCATCCTTTAGGTAAATTATGTTCAGAATTTCCTTAAATTAAAAATACCTCCTTTAAAATGATTGTTAGAAATCTTTTAAAACTATAAAACTTACATGTGTTGATGAAAAGTACTGGACTTCTCATAGTGTATCTATCTGCACCAGAAAGAATCATTGATGCTTCAGACATTTTTCTTTTACTAGGAGTAATTATCTGAAACCATAATGAAAAACAACCACTGTAAACACAGTCTTGTTGAAATTAAGTATCCTGCTGTTACTTATAACATTTTGCCTTGATACATGCCAAAGATACATGGTTTTTAAATAAACACCACAATATCCATACATTTCCATGTTTTAGGATGATATGAAAGGTTCATCATCATGTTTAGAATTAAATAAGTAGCTAAAACAAGTAAGGAATATTGCTTTAAAGAATATTTATAAAATATCCATACCTATTAAGTACAGTACCTTTATATGCCAGCTGAAAATATTTTATCAATATTAAGTTTATCTAGTTAACCATAGCTTGCAATTTCCTATTCTAATTCATGAGGATAATGTTTGGATTACATAGTTATATAAAATTATTGTGAGTGCTTTCATGTCAAGCTTTCTTCAAAAACATTCACCTATTTTTGAAAATTGTACTAATAATCTGTGACGACTAAATTGGAGTGAAGTAGCTGCAGGAATTCACAGATTCAGTGGCACATAACCTATTGGTTCCAGTAAAGATCTGTCTTCCCATATCACCTCACACTGGTTTATAAGAGGGACAGAAGTAGATAAGCAGAGGCAGGGACTACAGGAGACAGGAGTTTCAGAGGATGCAATATAAAGAAGTAGATGGTGACATAATGCATAGAGGCATAGGAGAGCTGTTTTATTTTGCTTTGAGGCACCTGTCCCTAGAACAGGGGGGAAAAAACTGATGGAGTTGTGAATGGGTATGTATATGGGATGGGAGGGAAGGATGGAAAGGATAAGAAAAAAGAAAATTCTAAGATTAACTAGAAAACAAGCTTCTGAGCCAATAGATTCTTCATAGAGAAATTAACAGTTTTTAGTGGTATAGTGAGACCTGAAAAGTTACTTATTCAAATAAATGTCTCAAATAGTTCATCCTTATTTGAAAACAGAGCAGGTATTTAACAAAAAACTAAAAAAGAAAACAGTGAGTAACATAAATATGCCAAAATGTATGGGAGTGCCTGTGAAAGTTATAGTTACCTAAAGATGAGAGATTAATAAAAACTGAAATAATCGGGCAAAACTCCATGAAGAAAGCAAAAAATGGGCTGGGTGTAGTGGCTCATGCCTGTAATCCCAGCACTTTGGGAGGCTGAGGCAGGCAGATCACCTGAGGTCAGGAGTTTGAGCCCAGTCTGGCCAACATGAGAAACCCTGTCTCTATTAAAATAAAAAAACAAAATGCAGTCATGTGTGGTGGGAGGTGCCTATAATCCCAGCTCATTGTGAATCTGACAAAGGAAAATTGCCTGAACCTGGGAAGCAGAGTTTCTGGGAGGCAGAGGTTGTAGTGAGTGGAGATAGCACCAGTGCACTCCAGCCTGGGCAGCAGAGCGAGTCTCCATCTCAAAAAATAAATAAAAAGAAAGTGAAAGACAGTGTGGCCATTCCTCAAGGATCTAGAACTAGAAATACCATTTGACCTAGCAATCCCATTACTGGATAGATATCCAAAGGATCATAAATCATTCTACTATAAAGACACATGCACGTATGTTTATTGCAGCACTATTTACAATAGCAAAGACTTCGAATCAACCCAAATGCCCATCATTAATAGACTGGATAAAGAAAATGTGGCACATACACACTATGGAATACTATGCAGCCATAATAAAGGATGAATTCATGTCCTTTGCAGAGACATGGATGAAGCTGGAAACCTTAATTCTCAGCAAACTAACACAGAAACAGAAAACCAAACACTACATGTTCTCACTCATAAGTGGGAATTGAACAATAAGAACACATGGACACAGGGAGGGGAACATCACACACCAGGGCCTGTTGTGGGATGGTGGGTGAGGGGAGGGATATCATTAAGAGAAATACCTAATGTAGATGACAGGTTGATGGGTGCAGCAAACCACCATGGCATGTGTATACCCGTGTAACAACCCTGCATTATCTGCACATGTATCCCAGAA
Source organism: Plecturocebus donacophilus (assembly GCA_004027715.1). NCBI lineage: Eukaryota > Metazoa > Chordata > Mammalia > Primates > Pitheciidae > Plecturocebus > Plecturocebus donacophilus. Next base: position 92,419 of record PVKP010000926.1, on the reverse strand, counting down.
CTTAAAGTACAATAAAAAAGGACTTCCTAAAAAAAAGAAAGGATGTGTAAAATGTTTTAAAAGGAAAGCAAAAATAATGAAAATGAACAAGACTAGCAAATTTAAGTATACTTTAGATGAGTAAAGGCAAAAAAAAAGAAATAATGTCAATGAAGACCTTGAGACATGAATGAACATGGCATGCAAAGAAATAGTAAAGCAAACTACCTTACAAAAGGGGGAGAATACATACTAGAGCTTTAATAGAAAGAGTAAAATTAAATTATAGGAAGTCTCAGAACTGAGCCAAAATTTATTGAGTCAGTGGGATGAATACAGAAATCACAAAGCTTTTGGAGCAGAAGAATGCTACCAAGGTACTGATATTTAAGAAAAATTACTGATTTATTATATGGGGTAGCTCACAGGATAAAACAGTGGTAATAGAGTCCTATGAGGAGGCTACTGTATTAACCTAAGTGTGCCACAATGAGCAATGGTAGAAGAAATAAGAAAGAATGGATGTGAGAAATACTATGAAAGAATAATCACGAGCACCTTGATTCCAGATGTAAGGGGAGAAGAGGCTGGAATCAAGCATACTGCCCAATAAATAAATAAATAAATAAATAAATAACAGTATTACTGAAATACAGATAGATGCAGATTTTAGGCAAAATATAAAATGTTTGAGTTCAGACTTCAGAAAAGGGCTTGAAGACATATACAAACAGAAATCCAGAAAAACAAGCCCAGATGCAGCTATAGAATTTTGACGAAAAGTCCATTATATTTTAAGAGCTCATATTATGAACATCAAAGAAGCTCTCTAAGAAAGAAGGCAACAAGATGTTCCAGAAGCTGGATATCAAGGTTTTGGGTTTAGAGCTAACCTACAAGGTATGGAGAGAACGTATTTCTGATGTAGTAACAGAAGCAGAACGAGAACTGTGATATATAGTGGAAACTGAAGGAGAAGACCTTAAGAAACAGAGGGTTGTCAACAATGTCAAGCATCACAAAAGGTATGGTGGTAGGGGGGTGGAGTATGAGAAATGGTTCTCTTGGATGTGACCTAGAGGAGGTCCTTCAATGGAAGAGAAAGAAAATAAGAAAAAGAACCTCATACTCTTTTTTTTTCCTCATGCAAATAAACAGATTATATTTTTCTATTCTGTATTACATCGAAATGCAATGATAGAACAAAAAGGATAAATGCAAGAAGAATGTTCTCTTATCCATCTTTAATTTGTAATTTATAGGTGTAAAGCGTATCTTGTTTCAACCCCTATACCTGTACACAATTTGCTAAGACACTATCTTTTGTTTGCGTTTGTCAAAGGTAGGAGTAAAACTCTCAAATGTGATTGATCAAGGCCATTAATATATAAATTCTAGATGCTTCTTTCTGTACTCATATGTAGTAATGATTTGATCAGTGGTAGTTTTATAAACCAGTATTTTGACACCATCTTTACCTTAGGCTGACTATTGTTTCTATTCTCTTGGTTACTGTTTTTGATATATTTTGAAGATTTAGCAAATTCCTTTGGGAACTTAGATTTTTCTTTTAAACTAACGAGTTCTTCTCCGACTGGTGAGATCTGACTTTCTGGCACTAGAATCTGTTGGAGAATAAGATAAAAAAAAGTATTTAAAACTGCAAACCACAGAAAGTATTCCAAAATTACTGCATGTCTTAATAAAGCTCCTACTCATCTCACATATTCAATTATCAATTATTTCCCTTTTCTATCCATGTGCTATTATAACTTTTGCAAAGAGACCCAACAAAAAGTATCCATATTTTCAAACTCTAATAGCCATAACACAAGCTTGGCATTAATGGAAGGACATTTATTGCTTTTTAAAATTTTTAAAGTTACCAAACTGCTATTTATTAATAACTCTATTATTTACACTAAAATTATCATTAATAACATGTTTAAAAATCATACATTGGGGTTCTGTTTATATTGAGACCATTTGTTTTCTATACAGTCACCCTCCAACATCAACTTTATTGCTGTTCTATTAGTTATGGTTAAACTTAGCCCAGTGATAAAAATCAAGTAAGTCTGAGACGTACCTGTGATCCACTTGCATCAAAAAGTATATGCAGTGATGTTTTGGCAACTGAAATACTTTGTTTTCTGATAGATTCCTAAAATTAAATCAATTCACAGTGATGCCATTTTCTTCATTTTCTTTCAATTTTTCATGTCATTTTATTTCCATTTAATGAAATTATTTCCTGTTTTCCTCCAAAATTGCCAAATATTTCAAGTCATTACTTTGCATATATGAATACTTTCTCAGAGTACTTCAATTACTCCCCATTAACCAGTCTCCTTAGCCTGTCATTTTGGTCCCTCTACAAGTGTTCCTCACAAATACATCTAATATTCTGCAACATAAATCTTTTTTACTAACCAAATTTGTCAATTAAATATCTCCCTAAAACATCACATGAATGCATCACTTTAGAATTCTCAGTTACTCATATTTTGGCATATTATGTTGGCTCAAACATAATTTGGTTAAACATTTGGCTCATAATGTCTTTCACATTCCTGGAACATATTTAATCTAAATCCTTTCCTTTAACTTCAAAGGCCATTTCAAGGCTATTAATAATAATGCCTATCTCCAAACCTGACTCTTTATTAGTATTTTCTTTCTTCAATGTCTACAACTCATGTTCCCTATGCCATTATTTACTTCTGATGTATCATGTAATTCTCATGATGTTTAAAATCTTGAAAACACTGCTTTCTCTCATTTTACTTTTTAAACACGTGGCAAAAATTCATTAAACGTTTTGAGCAGCTTCTGCTAATTTTGTCATCTGAGATACTTTCTGATGGATATAACAAGCTGATGGCTATTCAACAGTACAGATTTAAAGAACTAAAATGTACATGTCATTTTAAGAATTCTAGAAAGGAAGAAAATGCAATAAAACTTATAGCACCAAACTAAGTGTTTCCAGAATTATGAAAATAGTAAATATTTATTAGGAAGTTTAAAAACTTACCCTAAGTTTATTTGCACCAAAAATTTTTTGAGTCACATTAGTAATTTCTAGTGATGCATCAAAATACAAAAGCAATTCTTTCCCTTCTGTTTTACTAATTTTTACTGTATTTTTTAGAATTATGGTCAGTAGCTTCTTTGATTCTCTCACTGTATACAAACAAATAACATTGATTAGTTTATATGAATTTCTATGATACTACTCTGCAAGTATACTATAAATAAGACATGGATACAGCATATTAATAGAATCAAAATTCAAATTCTCAATATTGAACAGTGTTTAAAGTAATCAATTCTGGCACTATCTACCTATGTAAACAAGTAAGTCAATTTAACTTTGCTAGTCTCAGTGTACTGATCTATAAATTATAGAATACTGCCATGACTAATAAGCTAGAATCCCAAATACATTTTGGATCCTAACAGATTCTTAATAAAATATTCCTTGAACACATCTGAGAATATTATTTTCTTAATTAAAAAATCAAACAAAAATAACTTTTATAATTACCATATTTCTTGGCATAAGCATATAACAATTCCTATTAAATCCACAGTTGTTATAAATACGTTGACAATAAACAACACTTGATAAAAATTAAGTGTCAGGAAATTGTGAGGTGAGAAGGATCTAGTACTTGGCCTCAATGAACTTACCAGTCCAGTAAACAGAGAATACAGAAAGTACCAGTTTATAAGAAATATTCACACTCTCCCTCCCTACAAAAGTTACCAAAAAATTACCTGGCACCTAATTAACGCACCTGTATTATAGACCAGAGGCCACCAAGCTCCTGTCCTACTTCTGGCAGGGATTCCATTGCTGAATGAAATGTCTGCACTCTTGCCCGAAATGTACTTTTGGGCAGGAGAAAAACACCCTGAAGGAGCAGAATCACACAAAGTAGGGAAAATTCTACTTCTGAAAAAGCTCTGCAGGCCACGCCATGATGTGGCCTAAGGAACAAATGTCCCAACAGGCTATAAAATGTCCTGATTCTTATGGGGCCTGCCCAAGCAGAAAATGTTTTATTTGCTTTTGCAAGTATATGGTCATGAAACTTTCACAGTAATGCCCTTGGAAGGTACTAAGAATTATCAATTGATTTAAAGTAGTGGCAACCATAGTTTCAAACTCAAAGAGTGCCAGTAGTTTTTAAAAGTTCAACAGTGACAAGTTTTCAGGTTTCAGAGATGAAAATTTAGTGGGCTTTAAAGATGATGTTTCATGTTTTGATGAAAATTAAAACATTCATAATTCTTAAGTTTATTTTGGGTGATTGTTTTATTCCTCTGATATGCATTTGGCTTTTTTGCTGTAGCTTGCTGTAAATTATATTAAATGTAATATTTGTTTTCACTCCTTGCAAGCACATGGTATTAGAATTACTTCAAATGTATTTTGCTGAATGCTTTGTGCCTATTTGTACAAAAATTTGTCTACCTATATTGTGGCTACTTACATAGGAATTTATCAGTATTCGTTATATTTTAATGATTGCTTTGTTGAAATTCCTGATATTTGCTCTGTCTGGACTAAATCATGGCCTTGTTTCCTTTCTAATTAGTTGACAGTATTACTGAGATACAAAAAAACTTTGTTTTGTTGCTTGCTATAAAATTCAAGTATTTACAGATATCAATATATCAATATTTTATAACATAAGAATGACTAAAAATATAAGGAAAGAGTAAAAACTATTCTCTCAAAATTGGTTACGAATGGGAAAAAAGATAGCTTAAGGAAGACACAATAAAAGTAGGCTTTTTGTTTTATGATGTAGACATCTGAGCCCATTGATATACTGAGAGAAAAGAGGTACTGAGAGAGTGAGAGAAAGAAGATACAAGAAATACGAATTGATGGAGCAAAGACTAGGATAATGTGTATGAAGAACTCAGAGAAATTACCCTTCAACAAGAGTAGATACCTATCTTCTATTTACAGGAGAGATAAAGGAGGATACAGATACATAGATGTTTGGAGATGGAGGGTCTGAAGGGCCAAAATGTATAGACATTCTTAACTGAAAAATTCATGCTCTGAATTAACACATCATAGTGAAAGCAAAAAGGCAAGGTTCTTAAGGACGATTTAAAAATTTAAATAGTGGCTGTTAGAGAACTGGGGAGGGATGGCAACTATGAACATGGAAGACTGCCAAGTAGCAGTGAGAGAGATTTAAAGTTGGAAGCTGGGGACTTCCACTTTTGGGGAAAATGTAGTATATTGTGGCAGGCTAATATCCACTTTTGAAAAATCAGTAGGATTAAAATATCGTATGTTTAAAGGTGTCAGAGAGCTGTACATGTAACAAGATCTCTGGCTTTTTTTTCTCTAAGGAAATTTCCTAATTCGGTTTGTAAGCTTAAGAAGAGAATCTCTGCTGGAGATAAGAATGACAAGCAAGTATTTAGTGAGCAGCAGTCCCTGGAGCAACAAATAGGATACTTTGAGGCTTTAAAGGCATAACTAATTTTCTCTTCATTGTAGGGCAGCACAAGGAGCTGGACAAAACCTGTGAAAAGGCAGAGTTAACTCTCTAATAGTCTCACAGGTTTAAAATCAATGCACTGCCTGATACAGGTATCATCAGGCATATGTTCAGTCTCGCTCAAAACATTTGCTGGATTTTGGACTGAGTAGAGTAAAAGGCTGGAGAGCTGGGCTGGAATCCTCTAAAACGCAGAACTGTATCTCCCACAGCCTCTCAGTTTCAGAAGACACAAATCTAATAGGCTCATGATCAACAGACTGGGATGGCCACACTTGAGTAATAGGGGCAAATAAGACAAAGAGTAAAATTAAAACTAGAACACAGACTAGTTCTAGTCTGGATCAGTCCTTAAGACCCTCTGCCTAAGAAGAAAAAAGAAACTCTTCTGGTAGAAGAACCATCTGGAGCATCTGTAGTTCCTCTATATGCATTATCTATCATAAAATTATTTGACATGCATAGAGACAACAACATATGACTCATCAAGAGAGAAAACAACAGATCTTTTTAGAAGAAGACTATATTAGTCTGCATTAGTCTGCTATTAGGGAATACCTGAGAGTGTGCCACTTATTTAAAAAAGGTTTATTTGGCTCATAGTTCTGCAAACTGTACAGGAAGTATGGTGTCAGCATTTGCCTCTGATGAAGAACTCAGGAAGCTTTTGATCACTGCAGAAGGCAAAAGGGGAGTAGGTGTGTCACATGGCAAGAGAGGCAGCAAGTGAGAGATGAGGAAGTGCCATACTCAAACAAACCACTCTTAACCTGATTAGAGAAATCATCACCATGAAATAATTATTGAAGAAAAAATATCCCCTCCATCCTCAAACACCAACATCATAAATTAGGTAAATATGCCTGCTCTCATAATTTCTACTAACATTGTACAGAAGATTATATAGCCAGTGCAATAAGGCAAGAAGGTAGGATGGAGTGACCATAAGAAGTGTTAGAAACGATGTAGAACACATGCAACTCTTATACAATGATAGCGATAATGTAAAATGGCAAAATCACTTTGGACAACATTTTAGAAGTTCCTTCAAAAGCTAATCATATGCTTATGGGTCTGAACTAACCACTGAACTCCTTAGTATTTACCTAAGAGAAATAAAAGCATATATTCTCACAAGAAATTATACATGAATATTTACAGCAGCATTTCATAATAGCTAAAAACTGGGAACATTACAAATGCTCATTAACTAAGAGCTGAATATAGAAGTCAATTGAAGAATATCTATACAATAGAATAACACCCAGCAATAAAAAGAACAAACTGATACACGCAACATGCTTGAATCTTTTTTTTAAAAAACGTATTCTAAAAGAAAGAAGCTGGACAAAAATTGCTACATACTGTATGATTCCATTTATATAAACTCTAGAAAATGTAAATGCATCAAAGATAAAGAAAACATGAGTAACTGCCTGGGGGTACAGTAGGAGAAGGATGGATACATTAAAAGAAGTACAAAGAAATTTTGGTATGTTTATTAACTTGATTGCCATGATGGTTTCACATGCATGTACAAACATGAAGAGTTATCAATGTCCTTAACCTGGTGAAGGTTATCTACAAAAGACTTTCAGCTAACATCATGCTTGGTGGTAAAACACTGAATGCTTTCCTAAGCCAAGATTGGAAAGTAAGCAAAGATGTTCGCTTTTATCCCTTATATTCAATATTGGACTAGAGGTTCTATCTATTACAATAAAGCAACAAAAGGAAAGAAGGGAGAGAGGAAGTGCATAAGGATCAGAAAGGAAATAGTAAGACTATCTCTATTTGCAGATCCCATTACTGGTAAAATTAAAGATCAATTCTATTTAACATCATATAGACTGAATACTTGGGAATAAATTCACCAAAAGACTTATATAATGATAACTAAGAAACGCTGTTGAGAGAAATTAAAGACCTAAACAAATGGGGAGATATACCATGTTTATAAATTAAAATAGTTACTACTGTTAACATGTTATTTCTCCCCATATTAATCTAAAACCTGAGTCATAATTCCAGGAAGCAATGGACAAACTAACCCTAAAATTTATATAGAAGCTCAAAAGGCCTATAATTTCTAAAACAATACTTTTAAAAACCACCATGTTGGAAGACTTATACTGACTTCAAGACTAACCACAAATCTACCATAATCAAAACAGTATGGTAGTGACATAAAGAATAGCAAGTAGATCTATGATAAATAGAACAGATTAGAGCACCAAGAAATACACCCACTTTCACAGAGTCATGATTTTCAACAAAGAAATCCAGTAGAAAAGAAAAGCCTTTACAGCAATAATCCTGTAATAACTGCATACCCATAAGAAAAAAAGAACCTCCAATCTGTACATCACACCTCAATCAAATATTAATTTGAGATTACAATACTTGTAAACATAAAAGCTAAAACCATAAAATTTTTCTGGAAAAGTAACAGAACATCTTAGTGACTTAAGAGCAGACAAAAATTTCTTGGGTCACAGAAAGCAGTAACCATAAAAACAGATCAAGTAGATCTCAAAATTTGAAGCTTCTACTCACCAGACATCATTAAGAAAATGAATAAGCAAGATACAGTTTGGGAGAAAACTAGAGCATTTATCTGTCAAAGGATTGGAATCTAGGATACCTAAGAACTAGAGAGTCCAATAAAAAATGAACAAAATATTTAAATATATACTTCACAAAGGAAGATATATGAATGGCCAGAAAGCACATGAAAAGGTGTTCAATATTGCTGATCACTGGGAAAATGCAAATAAAAAGCATAATAAGAAATTACTACATGTCTACTGAAATGACTAAAATATGTCTTAATATCTGAATTTGTAATAGTATTAGTCTGATTTTGTCCATACTATTATGCAGTTCCCATTATAGGACTGGAGAAACCAGATATTCATATTTAATCAAGCAAATGAGATGGAAGGTGAGGAGCCTTGAACATAGAGACAAGAATGACAAATGTGGATCACTGGTTCTAGATCAAATGGAAGGAAATAAGTACATGGGTAGGGCTGGGGAAACATGGGATCAAGGAATTTGTTGCATTTTTGCATGTGAACATCTGGAAATACTGATTTTGCTTTCATTAGTCTATTTTGTTAACTCAGAAAGGATGTAACATTTGTTCCATATGGTAAGAACTGAGAAGAAAATTACATTAAAAAAACAAATTTAATACCTTCAATGCTGTATATTTGTACTTTTTCCTCTGGCACAGTAACAGCTTCCCACTGATGATCCTTAAATTTAAAAACAGGTTTGGCCATAAGTAAATAATTTATTTCTGATTTAAAATTTCTTTAAACATATTTTAGGTTACATGAACTATCAATTTTTTTTACTAAATAATCACTAAGCAACTAGTTTATAAATAATCTCTAGGTAACTAGTTTATACAACACCTTTCTCACTCCATCAACTAACTACATATTATACATGTTATATTTAATGTGTTTGTTCATTTTTAAAAAGAAATGATGGTATTAACAATTTCCTATCCTCAGCCAAAAAAGAATGAGTTAATATTTATTAGAGGATGCCCTTTTCAAAAATGTTACCAAGTCTTTTTATGTTGTCTTTGAAATATTTTGTGATGTCATACTCATTCCTCAATTCCCACTCCTACTACATATTCCAGGTCCTGTAACCAAAATACTCATTAACTGATTGTCCTTTGATTTAAATATGAATATACATGAATGATAGCCTAAAATGTTTGCCCCAAGTATGTTCATTGAAAATTTGTATAAGTGAATAAAATGATACTGAATTCACAAAAGTTGTAGTAAAAATTAAATACCATTCCTAAAAAAATGGGACCCTAAAATCTTCCAGTAATCTTGTAAGAAAAATAAATCCCAACTTTTGTTATTTACGGACTCATTCCAGAGCAATTCCTCTAAATCCTCATTCTTTTCACTAATTCTCTTCTCTTCTATACCTTAATTGAAACCAGTCATACCCTGATGATGTCATGACCTTTATCCCTTACCTCAAAACCTCAGGATCAGGAGGAAAGGGATGGTATTCCAATTTTCCCCAAAGCTTTGAGCAGCCTCATATTACTGTATGTAAAAAACTCCTTTGAGGAATCTCTCAGCTGGCATACTCTATTCTCAGTAATTGTTATCATCTACCAATTTAAAAGTGATTCTTCCTTATATATCAAGGCACTTAGTTCACTTAAAAAAACTACATAATGAAAATATTCAAACAGATTATTTTAAATCAGAAATCATAGTATTTATTATAAACCCAAAATAGACCCTTAACCAGGTCCAACAGTTATCAATATGTTGTAGCAATTTTGTTCCATTTTCACCTCCACTCTCCCTCCATTATATTCCTCCTCCTTTTGACTTCATTTTTTTCCCTTCAATCTCTATCTGCCCTTCACCTTCAATTTTTCAAAGCTTTTATCCTTAAAATACCCAACAAAAACCCCTACTTTGAATCCGTATCTCACGCTAGCTCTTTCCTTAATGTCTTTACTTCCTCAACAAATATTTTAACTTTCTAGGAATGCCTAAACTCTTCATCCCATAAGTGAAACTGCTCTTTCATGGTTACCAGTTTTTATTTAATGCCACCTCTCAGGGGTATTTCACTTTGTTGATCATTTTCTCTCATAAAAATTCCTTTCCTTTGTCATCCATAACACTATACCCTTTTAATTTGTTCCTTTTTGGCTGATTCTTCAAGTATACCTCTGGCTAAAATCTCATTTACCTATCCTGTAGAAATTTGGGTTTTTCAAAGTTCTTTCATGTAGGCACTCATTAAATCCCATGGTTCTGTCATTTATATACAGGCAGCTTCCATATCTCTACTTATGGCTCAATTTCCACCTAGCTAACCAAATTTTAGTAATCCTTCCTCTTTTCAAAAAAATTACAAACAAATCACCAAGTTTGCTCAGTCCGGTCTCCTCTCAAGTCCTTCTGGATTCTATCAATTTCCATCCATGCCCATTGTCACATCTCAAAACCATGCCATAATTATTTCTCACCTGGACTACTGTGAAAGCCTCCAAATGGCCTCTCGTCTTGTTCCTTTTTAATCCATTTTCCCCAGTCTATTTTTATCGATTTCTCCTACCAGGGGGATCTTTTACACAAATGTGTTCTCTAGTGCCTAGGTACATCCGTGACACATAGTTCTCAAATATTCATTGAACTGATGTTACCTCTTATTTATAATCCTCCTTTGGCTCCACACTTCCTATATTTTTCCAATCCCCTATGCCCTCTATATATCTTTTAATCCTTTCAATGTTCCATTTACTCATTCTTGCAACAAACATGAGCCACTGAATAGCTATAAACAAAAAAAAGGCAGGTTCCTGATCTTATTAATCTTCTATTCTATGCAGGAAAGCAGACAACAAAAATAAACAAAATGATTTTAAATAGTAATAACTACTATAAAGGAAATAACACAATGTGGAATAACACAGCTGTGAGTATACTTTGTATTGAGTAACCAGAGAATACTCTATAAGAAGGCAACATTTGTGCTTAAATCTACATGGGAAGGACTAAGATAAAAGGACCTGGAAGAAGTGGTCTAGGCAGAAGAACTAAGAAGTAGAAAGACCTAAGATGGGCATGATCTGTGTTACAGAAATAAAAAAATAAATGTGATTGGAACATAGTCATCATAGAAAATATATAAAATATCAGAGAAACAGCCAGAGACCAGGCCACAAAAAGCCTTGTATGCCATGTCAGAGAGACAGAAGGATTTAAGGAGCCACTGTGGAGAATGGCTTTTATGGACAGCAAGAGAAAATACAGGGATAACATACTACAGTTACAGAAATTCAGAAAAGAGCAGATTCTAAACAGAGTTTTGGAAATAAGAATCCCCAGTATCTTGATCCGTGTCTGGAACACAGTAGGCATTTAATACTTCTAAATGCATTTTCCACTTTCCCTATCATTTTTACCGTTATAGTGTAATTGCTTTTCTTATCTCAATAATCCATTAGACCAAGCTGAATGAAGAACACTGCCGTTTATTTCTTTTATAGTACTTACTGCCATTTAATATAAATACTTTTCTCTTTTCCTAAAATTCTATTAGGTTGGTGCAAAAGTAATTTTGGTTCTTGCCATTACTTGCAATGGTGGAAACTACAATTACTTTTGCATCTGCCTAAGTAGCTCCTCAAAAGAAGAAAAAAAATGTTTAAAGTATTCCTACAAATTCTGCAGGAGAAATACACTAATGGAAACTGTCAGTGCCCCGAGAAGTGGTGCTAGTCACTGGAACTCAATTTTAAGCATTCAAAGAAGGTACTCTAAAATAAAAAGCAATTAAAAACGTGGAAATCCTAAAAGGCATTTGGTTAATGTTCACCTGTAAAGTTTACCTGGGACAAATGGTGGGATTCTAGAAGAAACAGACTAAAAAGACTAAAGCCTTATTATAATATAACCAGCTGCAACCAGATTAGTAATGCTGATCAACTCTTATTCAGATTTTGGCAAATGGACTACACAATTTGAGCTAAATGTATGCAAATGTATCAAATATGAGGTGGTATCTATTATGAAATAATGGCTCAAGGATTTTCCTCAGGTAAAAAATATGCAGGTCAGCAGAAAATATGCCACCTATTTGGAAAACTTAAACATAGTTATGATAAAGCATAGGAAGAAAAGAACTAAAATTAACTTCCAATCAAGTCCTATTTCCAAAGAGAAGATTTTATGAATGATTAAGACCACCTGTCCCTGTTTGTTAACAAAATTTTTAATAGAATGCCTTTGTATTTGAATAACTGTTCTCTTTTTAAAAATCAATTCACTTTGTTTATATGATAAAATGTTATGTCATAAATTAACATGTAATTTATTTTTGAAAAGCTTAAGTTAAATTAGTATTGAAATTTAGCATTTTTTTAATGATACAATAAAACATCAGAAATCATTTTCATTTACAATTAGCATAGTAGGTTCCTATGCTAATCAAACTACTAGAGCTAATGTTAAAATCTATGTAAAGATTGGCTAGAAAAATAAATATATAAAGAAATCCACATTCTTACAGTTGGTAAAAATCTTACATATACATATACATATAGAATAATACCACGGGAATAAAACTTACATCATTATCTCCAGCAATGTAGAATGAGAGAGTCTGACTCCCAAGATTAAAATCAATCCAAAATTCCTCAAGTTTTTCATCTGATGGTATTTGCAGCTAATAAAATAAACATATAAAACTGTCATATACAATGATTTTAGAAATAAAAGAAAATTATGATGTTATATTAATGGCTATATCAAGAAAACAAAGTAGAAGGAGAGAGAACAGACAAGTATAATATTTAGATAAATTTTAAAACAAATGAAATGCTACTTAAATATTTTACAAAAAAATCAGTTAGGTCCAAGAAATCATGAATATTCCAAATGCTAATAAAAGTTGAAAGTACTAGTTTGAATAGATTCCTACATGATAAATCAATAATGATCTTAAGGAAACAGGAGAAAATTTGGACTACAGCCTTTATTTTTCAGTTATTCTTGGCAATGAACATGCTGTTCCATAAAATTTCTCCTGGTGTCACTGCCAGATACAGAATACTAGACCAGCTATATTCATGATCTAATTACAACTATTTTTAATTTTCTTACTCATTTTTAACTGACAATTCACTTGACTATCAAAATTCATGCACTAGCTAAAATAACATGCTAAATTAAAAATTTACCTCATATTTATCAAGAAATGCTGACAAACATGGAAATGTAAAAACCCTGAAATAAAAAGTAGTTTAAGAAAAAAATAAGCTTTCACAGCATAATCTTGTTCATCAATAGAAATCATGCTAAATCTTATTTCCTTCTTTAATACTTTTCAAAATACATGTTTAATGGACATCTATGCAGAGAAAATCATATTACTTTGAGGATGCTACTCAATCTACCATTTTGATTAAAATGATTGCACCAAATGTTTTTGTATGTGATGTGGTTTGGCTCTGTGTCCTCACCCAAATCTCATATTGAATAGTACTGTCATAATTCCCATTTGTCGTGGGAGGGACCTGGTGGGAGATAATTGAATCATGAGGGCAGTTTATCCCATACTGTTCTCATGGTAGTGAATAAGTCTCATGAGATCTGATGATTTTATCAGGGGTTTCCACTTTAGCATCTTCCTCATTCTCTCTCTGCCTGCTGCTACTGCTGCTATCCATGTAAGATGGGATTTGCTCCTCCTTGCCTTCCGCCATGATTGTGAGGCTTCCCCAGCCAGGTGGAACTGTAAATTCAATTAAATCTCTTTCTTTTGTAAATTGCCCAGTCTCTGGTATGTCTTTATCGGCAGCATGAAAATGGATTAATACAGTGTGCTATCAAATATGACCAGAGTTTCCTAATTTAGCTTATATTATTAGTATAACAGATATTTCTATAGAACTTAAATGAGATAAAAATATCAATGAATAATTCTGTTAAAAATGGTTAAATTCACAGAATGCTTTCTTAGGTACTATTTTAAATATTTAGCATATTATCTCATTTAATCTATACAACAAACACATGAGGTAGTTATTAGTACTATGTAACAGCTAAGGAAACTGAGGCCTGTAAGATTAAATAGTTTGCCCAATATTAGAACAGCAAGAAACTTATGATTCAAATCCAGGTAATATGACTCCTTTCACCACCCTTACAATAGCTTTAATTTCTTTAGTAAGTAAAGTAAATGTGAACTCATTCATGCAATAAATGTATGTTGAACATCTATAAGGTGCCAGGCATTGCAAATACTCTTTCTGTCATTATGAAAAATAATTAAAATTTACATTACATACCCTTTCATGCCCCTTAGAAAGACCCTACTTACAGTATGTTAATTATAAAGGAAGATGATTTGTTTGCTATGTATTTACATTCCAGTATGTGGATGAAGGAGACAATTCAAGTAATAAATATATCTAGATTTATGTTATCCCTCAAACATTAATAATGGATATGTAACTGAGAAACATAATAAGCCAATTTTGAACCTCCAAAGTCATTAATTAATATGAATTAAACAGAAATGAAATTTTCCCTCTAAAAAGTACAAAATAAAACAAGGCCAGTGCAGAATTATTTCAGATTACCAGTGTAGTAATTTGCTAAAATCATGTTATTGTTTTAAATTAAATATCTATGCACATTTTACACTCCAACATAACAGAACAAATACAGTTAAATTTATGAAGATTCAACACTGGGTGCTCAATCTTGAGCTCTATTTCTTTATCAGTAAATGATTGTATCTTCCATTAAGTTTACCTTCTTTTGTCTCCAAGCATGCCATTTACAAGGTTGAGAAATATCCTGCAATCCTAATTTTAAAAAGAAATACTTTTAAAAATCATAATAATTTTTAAAAATTCACAAATTTCAGTTATTTTTATACAACTTACTGTTTCAAATTCAGAGTCCTTAATTCTTTTAAATGCATTAGCAATAAAATCCATTGAAAACCAATGATGTGCCAGTTCTTGTCTTTGTTTTTCTGTGGCCATTCTACATAAAGCTTCTACAATGCCTACCTGTAAGTCATAATCTATTTAAAAAAATAGTTAATGTTTGATTTACAATTATGAAAATTAAGTTTATAAAAGACCACATATTTTTACAAGGTATTAAAATAAGCAAGAGAAATAAGAATATATTAGTGTAATTTATTAATCTATTAATATTTTCTTCATATGGATTAGAAATATCTCATCATTTGAGGAATTAACACAGCCCAAATAATAAGCGTGTTAACAGAAGAAATAAGCAAAATTTTAAAAAATTTTAAGAGACTTCTAAATATTCAAAGACATTGCCATCTCATTATTAGAGATATAAAATGCAAAGTAACCCCATACAGTTGTCTATAAGTCATAAAATCTGTTTTCCTTTTGTGTAACCATGATTATAGTTATCCCAGAGTACTTTAAACCATGATTTATTCTACATGTAAATCATCATAATAAAATGCATTCACAAAAAGCTTAGAAAATAAATTTTAAGTTATTTTAATAAACAAATTGTTTAAAAACAAATTCATCAATACTAAGTACATCAGACACCCTAATTTCATAAAATACTATCTGAGGAATTTTTTAGCACAAGTAGTTCAGATCCATTGAAAAATTAAGCTATTATATTATTCATAAGTCTACCATTAGGCACAAATTGTATGCATCTAACACCTACTGTCGTAAATTATTTTTGTCCCAAAGATAATTTTCATTTTTACTTATTAAAAATTGCTTGGCTGTACCTAAAGTTTATAATTCCCTCAGTCTCACATTACTATGCTAATATTTTAATTAAAAAGATACTATCTACTCTTCATAAATATGAAATAATTTTAGATTTGAAAAGACATACTTACCTCCAGCATCTAAAATCCTCTCTCCCATACTACTCCTGTGAATTAAAACAACAGATTATAAACTGGACCAGAATCAATTAAATAGGAAGTCCATGAGAAAAAGAAACTTCACTAAAATTCACAAGTGGCTAATATCACCAACTTTCGCAGAAATTATATACATATACTAAATTATATTAAAAAGCTACAAGTTTATCAGTTTCATTATTAATGCAAACTCATGATTGTCTTATTGTCTTATAAAACATTCTTAAATTCTTGATTTTAAGAATAAAAACAATATAGTACAAATTATTACATGAGAAGTAACATTTCTTGGTTAGAAAGTATTTTCCAGGTATCTTGAGCCATTTTGTCAAGCATAGCATTCATTTTTTTTATTATCTAGAAAAGAAAAAAAGATAATGCATTAACTTTATATTCAGTGAAATACTATTTAGAAAAATATTCTAGGCACATAAATTTAGAAGCCTAATTTTTGCTTAATCACTAAGTTTTATTATGGGAATGGAGTAGGATGGAGGAAAGAATATGTAAAGTATAAAATAGGCCAGGCATAGTGACTCACACCTATAATCCCAACACTTCGGGAGGCCAAGGCAGGCAGATCACTTGAGGTCAGGAGTTCAAGACCAGCCTGGCCAACATAGTGAAACCCCCATCTCTACTAAAAATACAAAACTTCACCAGTCATGGTGGGGTGCACCTGTAATCCCAGCTACTTGGGAGGCTGAGGCAGGAGAAGCACTTAAACCCGGAAGGCAGAGGTTGCAGCAAGCTGAGATTGCACCCCTGTACTCCAGCCTGGGCAGAGAGCAAGACTCTGTCTCAAAAAATAAAGTATAAAATAACGAATATAAAAACATAAACTATGGAATATCAAAAATAGGACATAACATGACTGCTGTACTTAAAGCATTTATACTTTTTACAATACAACTTATATTTATTATAACTCCATTATAAGATCTAAGAAAGTCAAAAAGTATTACCTTATTTTGTTCTTATGATTATAGTACATGTACACACATACATATACTAACACAGATTATTTTCAGCATTTAAATACTTAAGGACCCCAAAAATCTGGATAATTTCCGTTTGAGCTATATGTATACATAAACCAGTATGGTTATACATTTTTCCATAACTTTTTAAGAAATATATCAGGCAATAGATCATTAAGATAATAGAAATAAACTCCAAGGTAAGAAATTTAGTCCTAGATAAAATAATTTTTCAATTTAATTGTTATTGATTTTCTTCACTTTCTCATTTTTAGTTTTTAAAACAGAATCAAACAAATGACTTTACCTCTTGCTGAATACAAATATTCACTCTTGAGTCAATAGCCAGGGAACAAATGCGAGGTACGAAACTTTCCACTACTTGTTTTTTACCTGAATAAAAGTGTTAAATTATTGATAAATGTTCATTTCAAATTCTCTTAACTGTCAGTCTTTTGTTATAAGAATTAGCAGAAAGGAGCCAGGCATGGTAACTCAGACCTATAATCCTAGCACTTTGCAAGGCCCAGGTGGGCAGACTGCTTGAGCCTAGGAGTTTGAGACCAGCCTGGGCAACATGGCAAAATCCTGTCTCTACAAAAATTAGCCAGGCCTGGTGGCGGGCACCTGTAGTCCCAGCTACTTGGGAGGTTAAGGTGGAAGAATCACCTGAACTCAGGAGGTCAAGGCTTCTATGAGCCATGATTGTACCACTATACTCCAGCCTGGGTGACAGAGGAGATTCTATCAAAAAATAAAAGTAGTTAGTGGAAAGGATATACTACTGTAGTTCAGAAGGTGGTACACTAGGGCTTGGGGATGAGAAAGAATGAAACTAAGTCCCTAATTCTACCACTAAACTAGTTATGTGGCCTTGCAAAAACTTCCACTCAACAGATAGGACTGATTTTAATACTGTCAAGGGAACAAGTCTGCATCTAGCTTCTAACTGCAGACACATAAGGAAGTTTGTTTGTTTTTAGATTAAGTAAATACAGTTCAAAAGTGGAAACTTCAATGTTGAGGCTTTTTCTAAAACTGACCTCATTTTTAGTTATACATCAAAAAATTTTAGTTATACATCAAAATTTTTATACTCATAAAGATCAACATATCTTAACCTTAATGAAATTCTAAATGATATGAGCCACTTTTAGGGTAACATACAATTTTTTAGGTTAATGTACAATTTTCCAAAGTGACCACATAGAACAAAAGTACTCAGATGAAAATATACAATTATGTACTTTAAAAATCAGGTGGATCACTTTACAATTGCTGGTGCTTTAGATTGCTTTCTCCCTAAAAACGTAAAAATTTAGACTACATTGTTATGTAGCAAAAAACAGTCAATGAAGAAGTGGAATTAATTATTGTTTAAATCAATGGTAATCTGTTTAAAACTCTTAAAGGCAGCAAGTACTTTTATTTATAAATAATTCACCAGCCTCGGTGACCAGTCCTAGGTAAGACTTCTTCAATCAATACAGAGCTAAAATAACTTGGATCTGATTGCTTGGCACAAGACAGTTGCACGCCACAAGTGAAAGGATGAGTAGTAACATATTCTGTATTTTCAATAGTTTACTATTGAAAATTTGTTCCATTAGATCAAGTGTTGACAAACTATGGCCCACAAACTAAATGCAACTCACAATGCCTGTGTTTGCATGACTGTATTACTCAACAGCAAGTGCTTTGTGAAAATTTTTTGAATCTATTATGTTTTATTAAAACGGTAGTGTCAAAGGTGAACATCATTCACTCTTGCCAATTTAGCTATGGTTAGTTATCTGAATTTTTGTCAGAAGCAGAAGCTTAGTATTCTGACTTTCCCTAACACATAGCAGTCCAATGGCAGTGGGGTTTTATTGTGACTTTTTGATATCCAGCACCAAGACTGAAATTTTTCTGAACAAGAATCGTTATCAACACTTATTGTTGAATACTCAATGGCTTTGGTAATTAGCACTGGTTGCAGAGTTGACAATGTTTCTAAATGAATTGGGCCCAAAATTACAAAATAATGCTTAGATCATGAACTTACACTCTAGTGAAATCATTCTGATAACTATCGTGACTTGAATGGCAAGTAATGCTATGCTGCTTTATATACTTCTCAGACTGTCAAAAGTTAAAACAGGAAGCAACATCTCCATTTCCACACAAATTTTCAGGGAATATATTTTTTCCAAACTCCAACTACAGGTCTAGCCGCGTTTTTAAACTTTGTTGTAAGTACAAAGGAAATTTCCACATTTCAAAATCCATTTAATTGTGCAGTTGGAAAGCTTCCACATAACCTTCAATTTGAAGTGGTTAATATGCAATGCAATGACATTCTAAAATGCAAATGTTAAGAACCTAACAATTCTATTAATGCCTTTCAAGTGATGAACACACTCAATTAAAAGTATGCTTATGGACTGATATCAGTATTTGGCACTGTTTGCATGAAAAGTCATTTTCTAATGTGACATACATAAAACCTCTAATGTTATAGATAGGCATTAACAAATGAATGTTTACAATCAATTTGGAAAACAGAACACTAACTCTGAACCCTAATTAAGTGAAATGTTATTCTCTCACAAAAAGAATGCAAGTTTCATTATTAGGAGACCTATATTACAAAAAATTGTACAACTATTTTTAATATTATATTATTCAATGGCATCAACAAACTATTTATAAAAATTTGTTTTTCTTGTTATACAAGTACCTACATAATATTCTTAATTGTTTTTCTCTTGGACTACAAAGTCTAAAATATTTACTACCTGGCCCTTTATAGAAAAAGTTTGTTGATCCTTGAATCAGACAATGAGTTTCTAGTACTAAGACAATACTATGGGAATTGTAAAATTATACTAAAACTCTAACAGTAATTTATTGTTCCAATAGAAAATAGTATTTATTATACCTTCATCACTGACGTCATGTATGACCTGAAAAAAATTGAATAATATTTAATTTACAAGTTACTGTCTATGTTATAAACCATTACAAATGGTACTGAAATGACAGATTGCATTTTAACTCATAGCAAAATTACTTTTTATTAACTAATCATTTAGTTATATTTACCAGAATAAATGCTTTATACAATCTGAACGACCAATCCAATCGAGTCACCAACTAATTTGTTAGTGACTTTTAGGCTCAGGGCACAGAGAACACAAATTGTTTTTTAAATAAGCACATGCTTTATAAACATCAGGGTAATCAATGTTTTTTACCAGCAGAAGATCAACTAAGTCTTCTATCATATTTAGAGCAGCTCCATCTTTTGAATTTTCTTGACTCTGAATAATCTCCTTGGATTTTTCAAACCAGGCAACCATGTAAAAAAAAGAATGAACTTATTAGTTACTTTGAGTTTCATTTTAATAATTTTAAGAATGTACTTATCTGTCTTTGTATAAACAGTAAACCTAGGAACAAAGACACTCAAAATCAAAATTTTAATATTGTATCAAAATAAATTTATGCTTTTAAAGATCTTCCTTTTTTTAACTCACTATATGTTCCCATTGTTTAAAATGGGAAGAGATGAAGTTAATCTAGATTCCATGCAGAAGATCCTCATTTCATCCTTCAAATTCCTAGTTAGTGTACATTATTTATAATACATGGAAGTAAATTATCATCACAATTTAGATCATTTTGGTATTGCTACTATATGAGAAGTTTTCATATTATTTTACCTTAATTCAGATATTTGAGTATATACATCTCAGATAACATCCTAGGTGCTAATAATGTAGCAATGAATGAAACAGACAAAAATCAATATCCTACCTTTTAGCATGGGAGACAGACAACAATATAAAAACAAAAATGAAGTTAGATAATAAGAGTTACAGAGATAATAAATCAAATAAAGGCCTTAGGGAGCTTAAACTCACATGATTATCAAGGAGTCTGCGTACAGTTTTCTTGTGATCTTTATATTTGTAACATACGAGTTATAGAAACATTTTATTCTCAAAATTGTATATGAAGTTCCTAAATTTATTTTCAACAATTTGGACTATTTCTTATTTTATTAGAAAACATACCTTTTATCATATTTCATTTACATGAATATGTCACATATTCTATACTTATCTTTTGTATTAGTCCTTGTTTTATCATAGTTAGAAGTCCAGCTTGCCCCAATACACTGATATTTTTGCCACATCTTCCAACAGAAACCAAAATGGTTGAAACATTGTGCATATCCTCTTTATTAAGTTCCTGAAATAAAAGGTATACATTAACAGTTCCATAAATACAAAACAGTATGAAACAGACGTTGTACAAGAAGCTTTAAACACATATTGATAATCCTCACAAATCCTGAATGATAGTCATTTCAATCATCTCTATATTGCAATGGATGAAAATGTGGTTCAAAAACACAACCTGTCCAAAGCCACACAGTCAGGGAATGACAAAACTCAGGACAAAAATGGAAATCTGTATAAATCCAAGAAACTTTATACTATGATACAACGAATCAGCTACTTTCCATTCTAAAAAGCTCCATGTATTTAACAGACACAAGAAATTCTTATTCAATTTCTTGGATTCATAGTGAATCTCAGATACCGGGAGGATTATCAATAATCATCCTTCCTCTTGTATGAAAATGCCTTAAATATAATCAATTAAATTCAAAGTTTGGGGTGATTTTTCTATTTTCCATACTAGTTTTGACACAAGCAGGCATTGTCTATGTAACATCAAGTATACGCTGATAGGCGTTTAAAAGAAAATCTATCAACTTGTCTAAACTTCAAACAGCTGAAGCATTTTTTCCCCAATTTCAGTAACAGTTAATAATAGTAAAGCCTATGTGAACACATATTTTTGTATTTTTTATTTGGGAAATGATATTCCAATGTGTTGAGATTCCTCAAACAAAAATAAGCATTTATTTATATAATTGTAACTGAGCTTGCCCAAGCCTTTCTATTTTTTTTTTCTGATGGAGTACTTCTTCCTAGAACTAGAGTTCTATCTAATAATTGTAACAACCATTCAGCAAAAATAAATATTTACCCTGCAAATAAGGTTGTCCACTTTGTGGAAAAATTGTTTGCTGCATTTAATCTTCACATCTTCACAAATATCAATTTGTAAAAGTGTTTTCAAAGGTTTGAAATCATTTTTTCTTAAAGCATCATCAATGCATTTTTCCAACTGCTAGAGAAATATATTAATTGGCACATACTGAATCACATACTGAATCAAAACCAAAATTAATTACCTTATGCAATCTAGTAATTTGAGAACTGTTTTCACATGAAAACTCTCAAATGAGCTTGTAAAATATTAATTGGCTTAATTTTTTAAAATGTGGTCACTATTAAATTTGGAATAATTGAGTTAGAAATTACATTTCTTAGACAACAAGACTCTCAACAGGAAAAAAATTTTTACTAATATTTCCCAATTCATATATTTTATTACTAAAGTCATCTTTACGTCAAACTCAACAAAAACTTAATGAAAAAAGCAAAATAAACTTTAGAGTAACTAATACTTAATACCATGAATAAAAGCCTAGCA
This sequence comes from Plecturocebus donacophilus, assembly GCA_004027715.1. NCBI lineage: Eukaryota > Metazoa > Chordata > Mammalia > Primates > Pitheciidae > Plecturocebus > Plecturocebus donacophilus. Next base: position 69,921 of record PVKP010000926.1, on the reverse strand, counting down.
TATCTGACTACTGATCTCTTAACAGGGTTTAAATAGTAAAGAAAAATGCATTAAGACAGGTAAAAGCACCTTTTAGAAATTATGCCAACATAACTTAAGTATTATCCTTATATAATATTTATAACCTTAATAAAATATGCCATCATTGCAATTAAAATACAACTTCACAAATAACAAATTTTCATACTACAACCTGATCACTAAACCAGTTTGGCTGTGAACTGCATATATGAATAGATTATTAACATTTACACTTTACCTAAATACACAATATCTTAATCTCTGAAACTTAATATGAAAATATCCAAGCATCAATTATGCATGAATCAGTGCATAATTCTTTTCAATGAAAAAGGCAGGTATAAAGAATAGACATCCTTAATACTTTATATTCTTAATATAGCTTTTGCAAACATCTATTAATTAAATGAAAGAACACTTTATTTAAACTATTTTTGACCATTTTATAAAAACGTGTAAGCTTTGTCATTGCTAAAATTATAGCAGTGAATACTTCTAAGTAAACAAAAAGTGATTTTCAGAATTAATAGTTACTTTTGGTGTAGGGCTACATACCTGGAGATCTGATCTTACTGGCATTTTGACTTCATTTAAAAAAAAAAAGGCAGGACAAAATGAACACTATAAAAGAAAAGATATATTTTCTGTATCTCTCAATCTGTTTCATGTGTTTAGCAGTTTAAAAATCTTACACACATAAATAAGCATTGTTATTTATACCAAAGGCAATAAATATTGTTTAACTTCCTCACTAAATATTTTTTACATTTATTAAAACATATATTTGAATAGGATCAAAAAAGTTTCTAGAGAAAAGCTTGAAGATCATTTATTCAAGTTCTTCCTTTTTATAGATTACTTAAATAAATGTAAAATATCCTGCCAAAAGGTCACAAAGCTAGCTAGTAAAAGCAGTGAAACCTAGATCTCCCTTTCCAATGATTCCCTGCTATACTTGCTCCACCTTTCAGAACAAAAATAAATAAATACATAACTAACTCTTGAATTACTGTCTAAATGAAATTTGGGCTATTAATATTCCAGAAAGGAGGAATATGCAGATATACTAATAATCAACAGGATCAAATATGCAAGGAAAAGAGGAAAAGACAACCCAAATACATTTCATATGTCCAGGAGAGTGTTCAGGAAAGAAACAACTCCCAGTTTCTGGTTGAATGCTGAAATTAAAGTGAGGACATCACTTTCCCAAAGTTATGTGGGTCCTTAAAGACCATGGGGTTCAAATACAAATGACTACCACAAATTAATATATTGCAATATGGCTAACAGAAAGTATCCCCCAGGTTCTAAAGAGAGACTCCATGCTTATGAAAACACGACCAAAAGCAGATTAAATCACTTCAAACAATCCTATCTAGTGTGTTTGCGACAAGTGGGAAGATAAAGGTCATTTATTCTCCCTGCCATGAACACCTAAGAAATTAACATTATTTTGGTCAAGAAAATGCAAATCATTGCTGTAGTCATCCTCAAAACTCTGTATCCCTATTTTGTAGAATATGTGTAATTATTTCCCTGTCTTTTTTGGAACAAAGTACCAAAGGTCATTCTCAAATCAACACTAAATAAGCAGTGAAAGAATACATAACTACTAAGCTAAGTGGTTAAGGGAGGCTGTAATGTTTCCATTTTAATCAGTCAGAGAGAGAGAAAGAGAGACAGAGACAGAGAGACAGACAAAGACCCAGAACAAGTAGGAAAAACAAAATACAAAGTAAGGTGGTAGATTAAAAGTTACATATCAGTAGTTACACATTGAAAGTAAAATATATGAAATACTCTGAAGAAGTAAGAATATGTCACCCTCTCATTATGCTGCTCTAGCATATTGACTATTTTAAATTAAGGACACTTAACAAAAAACAGCAGGTACAAAACCACTCTGATCTTCATTCTGTTTCCTAAAAGTAGGAAATGAAATTCCCATGTGAAAGAAGTCCTCCATATATATATATATACACATATATATTGTCAAAGATGGGAAGTTAAAATCACAAAAATCTGTACAACCAAACTTGTCAAATCAACCTTATCTTCCTAGTCATTTCTCTACCTAATTAACTTCCCTAGCCCGAAACCCCTTTGCCTTATCTTATTTCACAACTTACTATTCTTTGTCCAATTCAGTATATAACTGACTGACCCTAACTGCTTCTTGGGGTATTCATTTTCTTATGAGGTCTCCTGTGTCATGTAAAACTTGCATTAAAGAAATTTGTAACTTTTCTCCAGTTGATCTATGTCAATTTAACTCTAAAAGAGAAGAGGCAAAGTTCTGCCTCCCCTACAACTCCAATTAAAAGTCAGATTGTCCTCAAAGGATCAATGTTTGAAGGGATGTATACCCCATTCTCCATGATGTGCTCATTTCACATTGCATGCTTGTGTCAAAACATCTCACGTACTCTATAGACACCTACCATGTACCAAAAAAATTAAAAAGAAAAAAAGTTGGATTATCAGGTTAATCATTTTAAAAACTACATGCTGTCCAAAAATAGACTTTTAAGATACATACCTTAAATAAAGGGCTATACAAAGATGGAAATAAAAAGATAGAAAAGATATCTATCATACAAACATTAACCAAAAGAAAGCTAATAAAACTATATTATTGTTGGATTTACCATAAAAGTCCAACACAGATGGAACAAAAGAGAATCCAGAAACTGACTATACATATGACTTGATTTATGATAAAGGCAGAACACAAAGCATTAAGGAAAGGATAAGATAATCTTTTCAATTAATTTATACTGTTCAACTGGATGTTCAAAAGAAATACAACAAAATCTTACTACTTCATACCAACCATCTCATACTACATGAAAACACCATTTCCAGGTGGAATGAAAATTGGCATGTGAAAGGTAAAATAATTAAGTTTTTAGAATATATTAGAACATCATGATCAAGCAATAAGCAAGGATCCATTAAACAGATTATAAAAAGCTCTAACCATAAAAGAAGACTGGTAAGTTGGACAACCTTAAAATTTTAAACTCTTATTCAATGAGAACACATGCACACAGAGAGGGGAACAGCACATACTGGAGCCTGGTGGGATGGCAGGGGGTAGTGTATCATGAAAAATAGCTGATGCATGTTGAGTTTAATATTTACAGGTTGATAGATGCAGCAGACTATACTATGGCACACATTCTCCTATGTAACGAACCTGCGCATCCTGCACATGTACCCCAGAACTTAAAATAAGCTATTAATTTTCTCAATCCACGAGCATGGAATTTCTTTTTAAGACAGAGTTTTGCTCCTGTTGCCCAGGCTGGAGTGCAACGGCGTGATCTCGGCTTACTGCAACCTCAGTCTCCTGGGTTCAAGCAACTCTTCTGCCTCAGCCTCCTGAGTAGCTGGGATTATAGACATGCACCACCATGCCCAGGTAATTTTGTATTTTTAGTAGAGATGGGGTTTCTCCATATTGGTCAGGCTGGTCTCAAACTCCCAACCTCAGGTGATCCGCCTGCCTCGGCCTCCCAAAGTGCTGGGATTACAGGCGTGAGCCACTGTGCCTAACAAGGCAGGCCACACATATGAAGATATTTTTCTCTCGTACATTATTCATTTGTGTGAACATCCACAACTGTTACTAAGTTATTCGGTTATCAATTAATGTAAACATACTCTGGAAATATGAACTGAACAAAAGGGTCCTATTTTGGCACCACAGCCTATTTAATGTTATAGCCTCTGACCTTTCACCTTCAAAAGAATTCTGAGCAGTTGCCTCACTTGTTAATGTATTGCCCTGGCAATGGGGTTATAATTGACATCTTTGATTCCTAAATGTTTTGAATACAAGTAAGATTTCTTCATCAAATACAAGATTACTAGGACTACATCTTCTCCCAAATGCATGTAGGTACCATAATTTTTCAAACTGCTAGATTTCTTTTTTAAGAAAACCAGAAGTTCATGAGTGCTCATTTAGATTAAGTGAAGCACGTCAACACTACCTGCTTTAAAACCTCACTAGCTTGTCAAAACCTCAGATAACTGTGGAAATAATAGCTCTGAATTTATGTTTATTTGTCTATAGGCTCAAAATTCTTCCTCACCCCACCTCCTAGTTTCTTTATTCTTTTTTTTTTTTTTGAGACAGAGTTTTGCTTTTGCTGCCCAAGCTGGAGTGCAATGGTGTGATCTAGGCTCACCGCAACCTCTGCCTCCCAGGTTCAAGCGATTCTCCTGCCTCAGCCTCCCAAGTAGCTAGGATTACAGGCTTGCACCACCATGACTGGCTCATTTTTTAAATTTTTAGTACAGATGGGGTTTCTCCATGTTGGTCAGGCTGGTCTTGAACTCCCGACCTCAGATGATCCACCTGCCTCAGCCGCCCAAAGTGCTGGGAGTACAGGCATGAGCCACAGTGCCCGGCCCCACCTCCTAGTATTAAGGAAACAAACTTCAGAAGCAACAAAAACAGCTTCCTCTCAGGAATCTGCTGGGAGAGAGTCTTCAGCCAAAACAAATATGGATTGAAGGAGGACCCTTCTGTAAAACAGGTTTCATAAATCTGAGAAATTCCGTAAGAGGTAGTATTCTGCCAACTGCCTCTGAAACACAACAAGAAAAATGTTTGCTCACAACTATGTATGGACTCTATGTCACTGTATTAATTTCCTAAGGCTGCCTTAACAAAGTGCCACAAACTGGATGGCTCAGAAAAACAGAAATTTATTATCTCATTGTGGAGGCAAAGCGTCTGAAATAAAGGGGTCAGTAGGACTATACTCCCTGTGAAAGTGCTAGAGGAAGGATCTTTCCTGTCTCTTTCAGCTTCTGGTAGCTGCCAACATTCCTTGGCTTGTGGCAGTATAAATCTAGTCTCTGCCTCCTTTTTCAGAAACATGATATTCTTCCTTTTACTCTTCACATTGTCTTCTCTCTATGCATGTCTGTATCCAAATTTCCCCTTTTTATAAGGATATATTGGATCAGGGCCCACCCTAATAAATTAATAACTTAGTAAGTTAATAACTTGATTAAATGCAAAAGACCCTATTTCCAGAAAAGGTCACATTCTGAGATATCAGAGATTAGAATCTCAACATATCTTTTTAGGGGAACAAAATTCAACCTGTAACAGTCACTGCATACCAAACTTAATTCAATATTGGAATGCCAAACTTGCAGGATTCAAAGAAGAGATAAAAGTTGAAATTTTCAATGTACTGGGTGGGGAAGGAAAACGTCAAATAAGAGCTAGCAACCAGGGCAGTCTCGGTTACCACTGCACATAAGGCAGCAATGCCATTACAGAGTGACGCAATCATAGAAATTTTCCACAAATGTAGTGCCAAAATTAGCCTCCTGCTGAAATATTTTCTCCATTTCAATTAAAGTAAAGCAAGTCAGATTCTGGATAACTGACAGAGATTGGTCTACTGCAAAGTGTTAAGAAGGCCATCATCTCGGGCTACTCTCTTCCCCTGCCTCCATACCACTGAGCCTGCTGAATCAATCTTTGGCCATGCTAAGTACTACGTAATAGAAACTTTTTTTCCTAAAATTACTGTACCAGGGACCAAGAATTGGCAATTTTTCTATGTTGAAACAGGTCCAGTAATATGCTAGGCATAATGTCCTACTAATTTTTGAATGCTTTAAAAGATAATGTATACCAGAACTTTGGCATTGAACTAATATAGTTTCTGAGAACCTGTAACTGGTACTTCCTTTCCATGGAAGACAGCTCAAGCTACAGCTGATGAAGGGAACTCTAACTCCATCAAATAACCTGACTGCACCTGAACATAATAAGATGTTGAGAATGAAGAATGTGTATTTGGTACTTTAACTTAAGAATTTTGGCCTTTAGATTTTTTTTGTTTTTGTTTTTTTTTTTGAGACAGAGTTTCACTCGTGTTGCACAGGCTGGAGTGCAGTGGTGTCATCTTGACTCACAGCAACCTCGAACTTCTGGTTCAAGTGGTTCTCCTGCCTCAGCCTCCCGAGTAGCTGGGATTACAGGCATGCACCATCACACCCGACTAATTTTGTATTTTTAGTACAGATGGGGTTTCTTCATATTGGTCAGGCTGGTCTCAAACTCCCAACCTCAGATGATACGCCAGCCTAGGCCTCCCAAAGTGCTGGAACTATAGGCGTGAGCCACCGCGCATGGCCTGGCCTTTAGATTTTTAAATTCAGAAGCACAAAAAAATTATTCTGGACATTTAAATCTTTCAGTCCTTGGTCTTTAACTTATAAAGGGTTTTAATCTTTCAAATGTAATGTTCCCTGAGATGTTCAAAACAGAATGGCTTTATATTCAAATTTGTTGGCATTTTACTGCTGAAATATTATGTATTGCCAAATGCCTTTGTTCAATATAGTATACCAAAGGCTCTACCATATATCTAGACATAATTTGGAATGGGAAGTATAATAAATAAAATTTCTGCCTTAGATAGAAAGTGGCATTAGATTTTAATTAATTTTCTGTTCTAACCCAAAGTAGAATTTTCCCGGGTCAACATCTAAAGTTATTCCACAGTCCAAATACCCAAAAGAAGATAATGGCCTCATGAAGAAAGGAAAAGAACCATTCAGATAAATCTCCTCCAAAAAACAGGTTGTTAAGTGAACACAAATCTAGAAAATGTTAGAGGGAAATACCTTTTCCCTACTCCTAGCTTCTGTGAGAAAGGCTGAGTATACTATTGGCCTCGCTCTACTGCTTTAACTTATATCACCAATGAGGAGCTGGAATTATTTGATTAGTAAATTTGGGAAGGAAAATGAGTTAGGCTCAGCTCAGCTCTTTTTTTGTTACATGAAAACTGAAAGAGGAGTTTTATGTTGTTTTCAGTTTTATGTTGTTTTCTGGAGGTTCTGTCTTTGTGAGAAAGTCAGTATTTTGCTGTCCTTATTCTGTGGAGTCAATATAGTAAGCTTTCTCCTTCAAGGTGGAAGGTAAAAAATGCAGGGCTGGAAAGGTCTAACTCATTTACCTTAGAATGCCTCGGGCAGTAAGTTGTTTAATTCTGAAGCTCAGTGTTAGCAAATTCACTAGGCCAACAATCTAAACTCACACCCATGAACCTAGCCTATATAGGACTAATGAAAGTTATATTTCTGGCAGTCTTTTTTCCTACTTGATTAGAACCCAGGAAGAAAGAGGAATGCTGTTTTTAGAGGTCCTTTGAGAGATTCCAGCAAGGCTCAGCATAAACATCTATAGTATTCCTTTTTATATTAGCAATAATCAGACAATTGTTAATATAGAAAACTAAAATGAATGTAACAAAAAGGAAACATAATCTTTATGAAGATAAGATACTAAAGACCTTAACAAGAGATATGAATACATGAAGCTGTTCCTATTCATTAATGGAAGGACTTAACATTATAAAACCATCAATGCTTCACTAAAAATAAATATCTGAAATTCTAAATATCAAAGAAATTCCAGTAAAAAACACAAAATAATAATTTGAGATATTTGGCTCTTTAAAAATGTGTATTGAGGAATAATGCTGCTGTAATACTAAAACAACTTTTAAAATATCAGAGAAGAAAAATCTCCTTATTTGATATTAAAACATATTACAAAGTCATAAGAAATAACTATAAACAGTGAAGTATTAAGAATGGAAAACAGACAATAAAACAAAAGATAATTCAAATGCATACTCAAACATATACTAGAAGTTCATATTTGAGTAAGATGGTTTTGCAAATTAGGGGAAAGGTAAATTGGTTAATAAATGGTCTGGGAAAAGTGACTTGGCATGTGGAAAAAATAACATTAGACATCTATTTTACCATTTAAAAAAATAAGGTCTAGATACATTAACCACCTAAATGTAAAAAGTAAATGTACAGCAGGCTATCACTAAGATGCTCCAACAGGAAAGAATTTAAAACGAAAGGCACAAAACATAAAATGTAATAGATTTGAACTTTTTGTGCATCACTGTTTGTAAAAGAGGCAGCATATTAGGAAGACATTTGCAATGGAGTAAGAGACTCAGGATTAACATAAAAAGAATTATTATGAAGAACTTACAAATTAAGGAGAAAAAGCAATAATCCAACAGAAAAAAATGGAAAAGGTCATTCAGAAAAGAAAACTCAACTGGCTACTAAAGAAAAGAAAATGTTACCTCCATGGTAATCAGAATGCTAGTAAAACAATAACCAGTCTCTTCTCCACCATCCACCAGATTGGCAAAATCTAAAGAGACTAATACTACCAAGTCCTGGTGGAAATAAAGGAAACTGGAAATCATGTATGTACCCTGGTGGGAAGTAAATAACTGCACTTTGAAAAAGAGTTTGATAGCATTGGGTAAAAATGTAAACTTGAATACCATATGATGCAGTAGTTCTACTTCCAATTTTACATCCTAGAGAAATTCAAAAGCCCTAAGAGAGTATAAAAACATTTTCTGATTTATTTCTTCTTATAGCAAGAAATTGAAAATGCCTCTATGTCAGTGTGGTGGAGGAGGAAGTAAATGAACATGAAATGTGGCGAATGATGCAACTGAATACAGTAGCTGAATATAATGAACAAGATCTGTATCTCAGAATATGGTGCATCTCAAACACAATATAAAGCAAAAGAAACACAGAATAAGATACAGAAAATCTTTATGTAAAATTTAAAATATACTTAATAAAGGCTTATGTGCACTGGTATTTATATGTGTGTGTAAAAATTAGAGGGTACTTAATTATTGAAGGATACAAATACTGGATATATGAACACTGGCTGACTTGTATGGGTAAGAAAAATAACCCTAGGGATAGGGAATAAAATGGACCAAACGACAAAAAAAATAGAGAGAGAGAGAGAGAACTTTAATTCTTTATTTAGAGGAGTACAGTAAAGCATGGTGTCTGGACTGAGAATACAATGGACTAAATTAACCCAATTCTGTTTACTAAGGTTCAACATACATTCATATACACCCTGTTAATCACCTTAGGACAGAGCTAAAGAGGCCCCTGCTATGTGCTCTCTAAAGTGCAATCTCTTTCTCACTCTCTTATTATGGAGCACACAGGCATCTCTATGAGCTCAAAATCCAGAACTCGGCACTACCCCCAGAAAGTCTATAACCATGAACACATTATTCATTCTCATAACTCTATCCTTCAGGCCCCTGAGAAACACTTATTTTGCCTATGCCTATGAAAGACGATTGCAATTAACTACACCATTCTGCTTACTTTACATGTGTCAGAATTTTCCATAACAATTTAAAAAATGTTTAAAGAAGTCAGCAAGTGTGAAGCCACAATTGAATGCAGAGAAGGTTTCAGATTAATGCTGATATTTTAGTCTCTGCTTTAGAATGAAGGTAGCATGTGAGCAAGTGCCTATTAGGTAAGAAAAAGATATTGTCAAATCCTTCCTCTGGCAGAGCAAGAATACAGTTGATTCTTGCATGATAAAGTGTTACTTCTTAACAGTGCCAAATGTCCATCTTCTCTTTTTATTCCAATTTGTGACTCTAGAAATACTAGCAAATTAGTGCACAGTGTCTACAACAGTTGCACATGGTAGCTGAGGAATATTTTGTAGTAGCAAGCAACCCATATTAACATATATGTAGATCTAGACATAAACTACATACACATGATATGGACTTTTTACATTAGATAGCAAGCAAATACTAAAATAGTGAATAGATTGTTATAAAATATTGAATATGTTATTCAAAAATAAGCAATTCCAGTGTTCATAAAATATTTTAAGGAAACTATTCATTAATTACAATTCTATGAGAATGTTAATACTTCAGGATTTTTTTTGAAAGAAAAATACTTTTTATACGTATTTTATGTTTATGATATAACCCCAAATTTGATACATTTTGAGTATAACACATTTTGAGTAATTGCAATTTTAATCCTTAGATCATTGCTGTCGATAGTAAAGTCTTCATTAAAACATCATTTGTTTAAAAATGACTATATATAGTAATTTATTATGTATTTTATCACTTATTCAAAGATTACCAGTCCATCATCAGATATCCATAATAAATGCATTCAGTTACCTTTTATACTTTTCAGGATTCAGTCATAAAAATAATAGCCATGGCTAGTGGCTTATGCCTGTAATGCTGGTGACTAGCACTGTGGGAGACCCAGGCAAGAGGACTGCTTGAGCCCAGGAGCTCCAGACCAGCATGGGCATGCTTAGATCCTATTTCTACAAAAATGAAAGTTAGCCTGGCCTGGTGGCTTGTAGCTGTGGTCTAGCTATTTAGGAGGCTAAAGTGGGAAGTCCAGGTTTCAATGAGTTATGTTCACGCCACTGCACTCCCACCTGGGGGACAGAGCAAGACCCTGTCTCAATAATAAAAATAGCCATACATGTATTTTTTCTATTTTGATGCAGTGAAAGTGTATTTGTGAAATTTGAGACTATTTTATTTCACAATTTGAAAACTTGATTGAAAACTTAAAAAACTTAAAGTATGTTGTGGGGGGCTCCATTTACACCCTTTCTCTAGGACCAACAACTGTTGGGGCAGGCTTGCCTATTAGCATATGCTTTATCTGTTTTCATAACTAAAGCGATTTGCAACAGTGTATTTTACAAAGTGCCCTGAAACATGAATTACAGCACAGAAAAAAGTGCACCCAAAGAGGCACATAAATTAACAAGATGGTTTTACTTTCTAATCTACTTTTGCATGAAGTCAGTCGGGGAAAAACAAACCAAGGAAAGCAAACTGAGTAATCCGGTTACAAACCCACGCATACACACACACACACACACACACACACACACACACACACACACACACATGCGCGCGCCTCAAAGCTAAATGTATACAGGCTGCAATAGAGTCAAAAGTACAGCACTATCCACAGTATCAAACAAGTCAATATTTGCAAATGAAAGAGAAAGGTAACTCTAAAAAGAAAAAAAGTTATACACTTATTTTTCCACACCCTTGAGAAAACAATTTAAAAGATGTTTAGGAACTACTGCTATGTAACAGAACGACTTCAGAAACCGAGCACAGAATAAAAGTGTTTCAAAAGAAGTGTGGACTTCGGTGTCAAGTAAGCAGGCTTTGAGCCCCAGTCTACTGAACTCGGGGATTGGTTAGCAGGCAACAGAGAACTAGTGAGAAGATGACTGTATATCTTCAGGCAGCAGAAGGGGTTACAGTTAAAAACAACCACAAACAAAACAACCTGGCAGATGGAAGAGGCACAGATTTTTTCCCCCACAAAGGAAAAATCGCTGAATGAACGCAAGCAGCAGTGGATAATTCAAAGTCCCCTCTGCCATGGTAACAACATAGCTAAGATGTCCAAAAAGACATTAAAGGCAAATGAAGGGGAGGGAAGATGTCCTCCTCCTAGCATCATTACTAAAATAACAATGTAGACCTGGCGCGGTGGCTCACACGTGTAATCCCAGCATTTTGAGGTTGAAGTAGGTGGATCACCTGAGGTCAAAAGTTCGAGACCAGTCGGGCCAACATGGTGAAACCTCGTCTCTACTAAAAATACAAAATTGGCCAGGCGTAGCGGCGCGCGCCTGTGATCCCAGCTACTGCAGATGCTCGGGCAGGAGAATCGTCTGAACCCAGGAGGCGGAGGTTGCAGTGAACCGAGATCGCACCACTGCACTCCAGCCTAGGTGACAAAGTGAGACTCTGTCTCAAAAAGTAAATAAATAAAAATAAAAATGTAGACGCCGCTGATTTCGCAAATCCTCAGCTGGGTCCCGGGCCTCACCCAGGAGAGGCCGCAAGTGGAGCCACGTGCCACCCACTCAGCCGCGCCGGGGCCGCAGGTGCAGGCGATGGGAGGGAAAGCGAGAACGGACGGCCATTGCGGAGGAGGAGGAGGAGGGCCATTTTGAGCGCACTCCGTTTTTCCCTAAGTGGAACCCACAGTGGCAACAATGAGGCCGAACGCGAAGTCCCTGCTCCCAACGACGGCACAGTGACCCCTTCTTCCAAGGGTCACCCCGAACCAACAAAGCACACACACCCCTGAGGGGCGCCCCAGGCCGCAGCACCAACCCCCTCACTCGTGTGCGCCGGAGGCAGGCGAGCAGCAGCCCCGGGGGCCTCCCGACGCCACCCGGACTGGCCCTCGGCAGGACTTCCCCTCCCGCGCCGCTCAGCCCCAGGCTAGCTCCCGCTTGCCAACGGCGCCGCCCCGCCCCTCAGCCACCTTGACAGAGTCGCAAAAGCGTGGGGGCGGCTCGGAGATCCCATTTCCCATCCTTGAGGCCGAGGCCGGCGAGGCAGGTGCTGATGCGGAGCCTCGCGCCGCACCAACCGGATCCTGTCCTGGGCCAGCGCCCACGCGCACCATCTTCGCTGCGAACTCCGCATAGCCCGCGCCCCGGCCCTACCTTGGCGTCTCCCCTCCGCCCCGTAGCTGCAGAACCGCGCCCCCTCCCCCTTGGCGGCTTCCACAACGGCTCCGCCTCAACCGTTGGTGACTTCCCGCCCGCCTGGCCTAGAAGACCAAGCCAAAGCCGCACCCTCCCTCCGCGCCCACCATCGGGGAAGCCCACCAGGCGCCCCGCTCAACCTGCCAGCAGAAAGAGGCCTCCGCGTGGAGTCGGTGGGGCAGTCCCCGCAGCCTCTGAGCGTTGCAACTCCTCGCCTCAGGCACCGCCACAGCGCCTCAGGAAGCCGGTGGAAGGCGGGAAGCGCCCGCCCAATCAGCGCCCGGCACGGTCAGTAGTGCGTCCAATCGGCGTCGCCGCCGGCCAGGCCCCGCCCCTTGAACTCACATGAGGCCTGAGGGGTTGGTAACCTGAGGGGTCGTCGCGTCGGGTAGGGTGGGTGGGACGCAGGGGACGTGGCTCAGGCTGGACCTTCCGGTTATTGGGTCCCAGCTGTCCCGGAGCTCTGGCCTTGGGGGCGGCTTTTTAGCCCCCTGTTGTCCCGCACTGCGCTCTCCTGCACCCGAAGAGACGCGCTGCCTAGACTCGGGCCCTGGCCCCGGGACAGGCAAGCAGGGAGGGATGGAAGGGACGGAAGCGCGAGCGGAACCAGGAGGAGCGCGTCCCAGGAGCCCCCGGGTCCCAGGGCTCCAGCCAGCGCTGGGGAGGGGGAGGCGAACGGGACTTGCAGCCAGGGTGCGAGGCAGATGGCTCGTGGGCGAAGCCTGGCTCCGGCCAGCAGGGGGCGCCGGGGCGCAGGGCGGCCCGGGCTCCTGGGCGCGGGTGCCGGAGGCCAGGAGGGACCGCAGGGGCCTGGACGCGGTGCTGAGCTGGGGCCCCAACCGCATATTCCTAGGTTCTTTCTGAGGTTTCCGTTTAAAATAACCATTTAACTTACGCAGCCAGCGGGTGCTTGGGTCCAAAACGCAAACTCTGGGTCAAGTGCGGTGGCTCATGCCTGTAATTCCAGCACTTTGTGGGGCCGAGGTGGGAGGATCACGAGGTCAGGAGTTCGAGACCAAACTGGCCAACATGGTAGAACACCGTCTGTACTAAAAATATAAAAATTAGCTGGGCGCAGTGGCGGGCGTCTGTAATCTCAGCTACTCGGGAGGCTGAGGCAGGAGAATCGCTCGAACCTGGGAGGCATAAGTTGTAGTGAGCCAGAATCGCGCCATTGCACTCCACCCTGGTGGACACGGCAAGACTCCGTCCCAAAACAACAACAAAAACAAAAAACGCAAGTCCTTTGGAGACAGGTATTGCAGGGAAAGGTCCCTTTGCCCCTTGGCTCGCAGAGGGCGTCAGTGTTCAGCGCTCAGCCTTCTGGGTGTTTTCCACATGTTCCCATTTTGGGATGGAAAGTGTTCCACGTGCACTGAGATGCAGATTGGTCTAACAGCTGCGTAATTATTGAATTACATGGATTAACTTCATCCGAGGAATTCGACCTTCCACTGATTAGCCTACACTTCTATTACAAATAATATTGCAGCAAACCACCTTTGGATTATCCAACATTTGTGTCGGATAAATTTTTAAAAGTGGAATTGTATGTGTAGTTAAACTTTTCATAGATATCGCCAAATCAAAATTTAAAATTATATTTTAATAACATTTAAATTTTCTATCTAAAAGGCACCAATTGTTTAAAAAGGTGGGACTAGGATTTAGATGTGCGGTGGAAAGCACTTGAAAAAATAAACCCAAGGAATAGAATCAAAGCTCAGTTGGGGAACAGAGCCAATCAAATCACATTAAATAAGCTCTCATAAGTGTTTTAAATATTCTGCTTAGCTAAAATTACCAACTTGTTGACGACTTTTTAACTACCCCGATTTAACTTAATTTTGATATATTAGTTTTTTAATTCAGAGTTGACAGATTACATATGTGATCTAAGGCACACCGGTGTACGCAGGAAGTTGAGGGGATTTCATATGTTCAAAGCTTTCGATGCTTTTGAATTCTTCATACGTTTAAGTATTAATGTATAACACAAAATGTAAGAAGAGTGTAGAGCGCTTCAAAATTGTGACCTGACAATTCTGCATAATTATTTTCACACCTAATTTTTTGCCAATAAATTTAGGATCCTTCATGATGGGAGCTGCGAATGCACGGGAATTTTCCTAATACACTTCAAAAATTAATAGTGAGGATTTTTTAGCATGCCATTTTTTAGTAGAAGAACCGTGTTAGAGCCCTTTTTATTGCTTCATGTGTTGAAAAAGCCTGTAGATTATGTAGTAAACATCAGTACATGATAGCATGGAAGAAAAAAGGGTATCACTAATTTTAATATTAATTGAATTCTTTTTAAAGGTTTTAGACTGTGGCGTTTTGTGAAAAAACTTATCAATTATAATCAATATTTGGAAACTATATGCAGTGGTTCACATCTATAACCCCAGCACTTTGGGAGGCTGAGTTGATGGAATTGCTTGAGGCCAGGAATTTGAGACTAGCCTGGGCAACATAGCTAGACTCTATCTCTACAAAAAATAAAATTAGCTAGGTGTGGTGGCATGCGCCGATGGACCTAGCTACTCTACACTGGAGGCTGAGGTGGGAGAATTTTGTTTGAGCCCAGGAGCAGTAGACTGCAGTGAGCTATGATTGTACCACTGCACTCCAACGTTGGTGACAGGACAAGACCCTGTCTCAAAAAAAAAAAATCAAAATTTGGCTTTCAATTAATTTAGCTTTCTGAATCAACATTTGGAATATTCTATATGTAATATCACAGGTAGAGAGAGCATTGACTTTGAAATAGGGTTGAATGCTCAATTTGTTACTTACCAGCTAAGGGATTTCAGGTGAATTACAGTGATGCATTGCTTAATAATAGTGGTAAGTTCTGGGAAAGGTGTCCTCAGGCAATTTTGTCATTTTGTGAATATCTTAGAGTTGACTTACAAAAACCTAGATGGTATAGCCTGCTACACACCTCAGCTATATATATTGCCGTTTATTGCTTCAAGGCTGCGAACCCATACAGCATGTTACTGCAATGAATACTGTAGACAACTGTAACACAATGGTATTTATGTATCTAAACACAGAAAAGATACAGTAAAAATATGGTATAGGCCAGGCATGGTGGCTCACGCCTGTAATCCCAGCACTTTAGGAGACTGAGGCAGGCAGATCATGAGGTCAAGAGATCAAAACCATCCTGGCAAACACGGTGAAACCCATCTCTACTAAAAATAGAAAAAAATTTGGGCCTGGTGGCATGCACCTGTAGTCCCAGCTACTCAGGAGGCTAAGGTGGGAAAATTGCTTGAACCTGGGAGGCAAAGGATGCAGTGAGCTGAGATCACACCTTTGCACTTCAGCCTGGTGATGGAGGCTCACTCCATCTCAAAAAACAAAGGGCATAATTCCGTGGACCCACTGTCATACATACAGTCCCCTGTTGAGTGAAATGTTATATGGCCTGTGGCTGTACTTAAACCTCTCTGAGCCTTATTCTTTTCAGCTAAGAAAAATGGGATATTGTCTACCACGTAGCATAACATTCAGAAGTAAATGAAATCACATATTTAAAGCATGCAGCACTGTGGCCAAGCAAATAAGACATAATAAATGTAAGTTTTCTTCCCCCTTGTGCAGCTTTGTACTTAGGTAAGGGTCATGATCTGGGAGGAAAGCAGACACACACTCATTACTGCCTGCACAGTGTCATTAAGTGTTGTTAAGAGAAGTACATTAAAGATCACATTCCCTGTATTCCCCTAGAGCTTTCTTCATATGTTGACCTGGCATATAAAATTATAATTCCTTTTCTCAAACACATACACAACAACTCTGCTACTGAAGCTGAGGCACAGTGACAAAATTTATTTATTTTTGCCAACGCTCTACATTTATCAGTGTTGTAGAAAGAATAAGACTTACGTGTGAAATTATTTAAACAAGAAGTTTCTAAAGCTTGGTCTTCTGTAATTAGGCCACAAGAAAAACATTCTAGCATAATAGAATGGCCCACAGCTATTTTCAGACATATACTTTAATACTTAGGCATGGGTAAAATCATTTTAAATAACAGTAAAATATGTGTGGGGAGACAACCCAGCAATTGCACAGTCCACTAGAAAATGTTAACATCTAAGCAATAGAACGTTTAGGGTCTGAAAGTTTTCCTTCAGTTGTTCCACAGCATCTTTATTAACTAGGCAAGTACCTTTAAGCTTTTAAATTTCATAATGTTGATGTTTTTTAAAAGGCACGTTGAGGTTGACTTAATATTAAAGATACAACATTTACTTTATATTTTCATGACCTGAACACATAGATTATGAGATTCTCTACATGCCTTTAAGTAAAATAAATCTGGCAGCTTTCACACCTAAATTCTCTGGAGAATTGTATTGCTCTCTGTTGGGGGGCCAGGGGCATAGCAGCCAAGGCCCTGAACAGGCTTGCTGACCTAATTGGAGAGTTGGTTAAATAGCAGGAAATGTAACCAGGCTTTTCTCTCTCTTGCATGCAAATGTAGTGAATGGTGCTAACGGCCAGAGACTGCAATTTAGTCACAATATTTTAAGTCAAAATTCAGTGGTCTTAGATCAGAAGATACCAAAGAAAGCCATCCCTGTTCTTTGAACTATTAAAGCACAGAGGTTGCAGTTATCAAAACCAAATTGGTAAAAGGCAAATTTCGTCCTTTCGGTATTGATTTGACAGATGCCAACAAGCATTCAAAAGTTTAGAATTAATTCCCTGGTGACAGGTATCATAAAACTGATCATACTGGTTTCAACTGTATCACAATCACACTTCACAAATTGGAGATCTGATCCTTCTTGGCTTTTTTTCCCACATCTTAGTTCTAGCACCTGTAGTCAGAGAGACCACTATTCAGCACCAAAAGAACTGGTCAGTCTGGAGTTCTTTGTAATTGTAAACGATTGCCTAACCCAGCAGAGGACAGTGGTCTTGACTTCTTGGCTGAAAGTTTAAAACAAAAAAGAATTTAATATTTTAAAACTGACAAATCTAGAACATGTTAGAAACCCTATCTGAAGGCACAAAGTATAAAGTTTGTGGGTACCTGATAAAACATGACATATGTAAATACAGCTGAAAACAATTTAAGAGTATAAATATTTGTCAATTATTTTTCTCAAGTGCTCTGGCCATTGCTGAAAACACCTTCTAGTTCCACCTTGTAACTGGATTCTCAAAAGATAAATGCTGACATCCTCTGATGCTTAACAAGAAATAAAGAGTCACCTTAGTGGTCAAAAGGGTAATCACAAGGGCACTGTTGCCTAAAATTCTCTAGTCACCTGAAAATTGAAATAACTAAGGCAAGACTTCTTAAAATGTTTACGTAGTTTCAAACTTAAACAGAATGGCCTGAACATGTACAGAGAAATACATGAAATCAGAATTGTGACTGCAGAGAAAGAACGGTTTTGCTAGTTTAAGTTTGAAGCTTTTCCCCTCCTCCCCAGCTGTTAACATAAGAGACACACAGCCCCACCAGGGCGGTCTCAATGCCCAGGAATGGTTGTGTGATGACCGATAATTTCTTGCCTATTAATAGTTTCCCACTGTTAGAAGGCTACAGCCATTGGCAAGCAGATGTGGTCTCAGGTTTTCCTTGTCGTGGGGCAGGAATGCCTAGAGGGACCATGATGTGGGTCACACTGTACATTCTGTTTACTGTGGGCACAAACACACAACAGAACTTTTTTTTAGCTTATTAAATTGAGAACATTCCTGAGGAGGCATTTGCTATGGGCTAAAGGTCCCAACATCACAATAATAAATAACAGCTATGTTTACAGAGACACATTCAGGACGCTCCTCCCAGCAGGACTCGGGCCTTTCCAAAACAAGCTGCTCGGGCCTCCCCAGAGGGCCTGCCCTCCCATGCACCTACCCCACCACCGTGCCCCAACACATTACACAACTCAACTCGGCCTTCCGGCCACCTGAGGCTGCTTTTTAGACCAAGTGACTCAGACGTTTCAAGTAGAAGACAGGAGGGGCCTCTGCCAGGGGACCTCGCAGCAGAAAATGAGGTCAGAGGACTTGCAGGGTGGCGAAGAACAACCGAATAGATGTGAGGGCCCAGCAGGGAAATGAATGACAGCAGGCGTGGCTTAGATGTGGAGGCTCCAGGTTGTGGCCCCGGGGGACTCAGATGAAGTGGATCCAGCTCTCTTCGCACTCCCCGCGAGGCATGTGCAGCGCGTGGTCGCGATACGTGAGGCTGTAGTCTCGGCCATCGTTGTTGTCCCAGTACTCGGCACCTGCCACTCGGTAGCGCACCGCGAAGTGCACGAGGGAGCCGAGCTCCAGGAGGAAGGGCGGCACCGGGAAGCCGAAGGTGAAGACGTCCTCTGCGCCCTCGGTCCCCGCGGGCCCGCGCCACCTTGCCACCGCCTCGTGGGTGCTGCGCCAGCCGGAGAAAGTGTAGCGCACGGCCACCTGCTTCTCGAAGGCCACGTTGCACACGCGCACCGTACCGCTGATGCCAAGGTCCGAGCAAGTGACACGTTCCAGGCACACTAGCTGCCGCCGCAGGCGCTCGCCAAAGTCTGCGGCCTCGACGGGCGGCGGGAAATCGGGCACCAGGCACTGCAGGGTGAACTCCAGGTCTTGGCTGCTGCAGCACAGGTCCGAGTTGATGGCGAGCCGCGACAGCACGTGCAGCGGCACCGACGGGTCGTCTCCGGCGTTGAACACCTTCACCTGCGCCAGCTCCAAACCCAGGGCGTCGGCGAAGCGCACGCGGAGCTGCTGGCTGCAGCCCCGCCGACATCTAGCGCCCGGCGCGCCCGCGGCCTTCTGTCGGCGCTCGGGGGAGCTGGGCAGCGAGCGCGCCCGCCGCAGGATGATGGGCCGCAGGCGGGGTTCGCAGCCCGACGGCGCCAGCGTGGGTGGCGGCGCGCGGCCGGGGCTCCCTGGGGGCCTACATTGCCGTGGCTCCAGGGCCACGCTGCTTTCCAGGTCCGACAGGCAGCTGAGGCTCCGTGGGGCGAGCTTCCGGGATCCCAGGGCGCTCGGCAGAACTGCGGAGCTCGGGCCTCTGGACATGGCCCCGCCGGCCGTCGGAAGATGGAGAGACAGGGATGAGGGGCTGTCTCCCGACCCCGCGACAGCTCCCTCCGTGCTCAAAAGCCGCCAAGAGTCCGCCGTGTCTGCAACCTGCGGGGGACCGCTGGGGCCCGGCGCGCCCTCCTCTTGTTCGCCACCTCGCCCCTGGAGTCCTCGCCCAGGTCCTCCGCTTCTTGCAGTTAAAGAAATTGTAAGAGACGAGTTCTTCTCTAGCGGAAGCTTTCAGGGGCCTCCCGGGAGCTCAGGGTAGCGCCTCTTTTTTTCCTTCTGGTTTTTTTTTTTTTTTTTTTTTTTTGCTTGCTTCCTTGGAGGTTCTTACGAGAAGGCTGCGTTCCAGGAGCGGCCCCTCCCACTTTCCCGGTCCGTGGCGTTACTTACAAGGCTGCAACTTGACCGGGTGCAACTTCCCAGCGAGCCTCCGCCCCGCCCCTCGTGACGCCGCCTGCAGGCGGGCCCCCGCCGGGCCGCGCCGGGCCTAGGAGCTCCGCGGAGCTGCGCGCCGCCGCCTCCAGCTCCACTGCCGCAGCGCGCCGCAGCCGAGCCTCGCCGCGCCGGTGCCGGAGAGGAAGGAAGGCTGGCAGCCTCGTCACGTGTCCGCTGCAGTCGCGAAACAGGTCTGATCAATTTCTGTTTACGTCTGCCTGGACTGCGCGCCTATCGCTCCTAGACTGTGTCTGCACACACGGAGGACAAGGAAAATGCATGCTGCGTGTCCTTAGATTTCCGGGTTGTGGCGTGGGGAGCGGGGGTGGGAGCTGGTCCCAGGCTAATTGTAAACATCGAGGCCAGCCCACACTTTGGACAGGTTCACCGCAATCTGGACCCTTGGCCAGACCGCGGGAGCGTCGCTGCGTTGGAGGAGCAGCGTCCTGTCCACATCACCCAGAATGCTTTGCCGCACCGAATGGCCAGCAGATCCCTGCAGGGTGGGGAGGGGAGCGCTGCTGCTGTCTTCCTGGACGCAAGGCAGGAGAGGAAGACGGGGAACCAGTTAGTACCTGCTGATGACTTCTGCAGCTGCCCTTAATCAGCCTCTGGCGCTTGGGGAGCATATTTTTAGCCAGAGTCTCCGACTTTCAGCTTTGTTTCCAAGCAAGCCGGAAACACCAGCAAGGCCTGGAGCTCGTTTTCTGCATCCTTAGAACCCTACAAGCCTTCATGTCTCTCACCGGGTAGCTCTGAGCACAAAACCCCACACAGCCTTTGGTGTAAATCTTATCAGGTGAAATGAGTGAAAAAGATGCAAGTGCACTTTCCAGAGAACAGTTTGGGGCCAGGCATTCCATTGAGAAGGTTCCTTTTTCCTGTCCAGAGGGACAAAGCAGAAAGAAAAACGGACAAAGGAAAGGGGATTTATTAAAGAACATTTTCTACATCTAAAATGAGTCAAGCCTGTTGACTGTGGTATAATTCATTAAATGTGAGAGAGTGATTTTGTTTATCATCGGATGTGAGCTAACTAAAAAGGCTTACATGATTATTGTGGAAAAAATTCAGGGAAGTTTCAGGAAGAAAATATCTATAGTCACATCTCTTTTATGTTACAGAGACAGGGGATATGGGAAAGAGAAATATCCAATTTCCATTCAGTGCACTTTTAACAGGCCACTCAAAATGAGAATAACAGCTATCTGTGGTATGGTTCAACAGTGTTTCACAAAGAGATAATATGTAATATGTATGAATATATGGAAAATCTTGTAATGGATTGATGCGATAGAGAAGGCAGAAAAATTGAGTGGGAACGTCCCTCTTAGAGTTTAAGCTCCTTCAGAACAGGGACGTGCATCATCTCTGCCATTATGGACACTCCTATAAATATTTATCGAATGAATGAATG
This sequence comes from Plecturocebus donacophilus, assembly GCA_004027715.1. Lineage (NCBI taxonomy): Eukaryota > Metazoa > Chordata > Mammalia > Primates > Pitheciidae > Plecturocebus > Plecturocebus donacophilus. The sequence continues at coordinate 48,553 of PVKP010000926.1, read as the reverse complement.
ATTGGGCAACGGCAATGATTGAATGCTGGAATAAGACCTGACCTTATTTAGCCTTCCAAATTTCTTCAACATATTATTTCCAAGGAAGATATACCTGTGTATGAATGGGTGGGGGGGGGGAGATGGAATCTGTTCACAGTATTTATAGTAGTGTGATCCTGTCTCTAATATCTACTGTAATAAGCAGAAAAGACAAAAATGTAAGCCTAAGACAATGTCTCCCTTCCCCAGGATTTCACAACTCAGAGTACAAAGTGTTATATGATCACAGCTCTAATATTTTAATACAAGTATTAAAAAACAAGTGAAAAACCAACCCAATACTGGTGGTAGGACCATTTGCAATCAGTAGTTACTGACAGTATTCTGTGGCTTCTAGTTCCGGTGGTGAGGAGACCTTTCCAAATATAAGAGGAATAAAGAAGCCACCTCCCCAGCTGTCATCATCTTCCAGCAGATTGAGCAAGAATATTTTGAGCACTACAGAAAAGGTAATGTAAACTTAAAAGAAAAATCTTACTTAGATTTATTCTGGTTTTTTTGTTTGTTTCTCATGTATGTGTTCACAGTATTACTGCATCCTTGGTTTTTAGACAGTCCATCAAACCCTAGATGATGATCAGCCATGTGATTTTTTCAAGAAGAGGAATAGGGTGAATGAATCGCATCAGAAAAGCAGGTAAATAGTTTTAGTATAATTGTTGTATCTTGCAAAAGACTCATTTTCTCTGTTGTCCAGATTGAATATGTAGATTTGGGGGAAAAAAAGTATGTCTATGGATAAGAAATATACATTTGTAATTTTAATCTAGCAGAAATGAATGGAAATGTAGTTTAAGCATAATTATTAGTGGATAAGGATTCCAGCGGTCATAATTCTGTCAGTTGTTAGCGGAATTATAATTTTGAGTAAGTCCCTTACTCACTTTTCTGTTAGTTTCCCTTTATATAAAAGGTTACTAACAATAATTAACTTTTATGGATGTACACGGACAGCCAGGCAGAAACAAAATGTTTTAACAGGTTACGAATTCTGAATAATGGACATTCTTTCATATTTTCATTCACTTATTCAGTAGTTATTGAGCACATGTTGTACTATTGGCAATGATTTAATATCCTCCATATTCTCAATTAAAATGTAGCACGTATTCAAATAGTTGCTTGGTTTGAAATCACTGGCCAAATGAACCTCTGAGTTTTCCGGAAAGCATGTTTATCACCCATTTCTGTTCATTCTATCTGACTTATATTGCAGAGAAGTATTATTAATCTTAAATGCTACATTCTTGGTAAATAAATTGAAAAGAGGATATTTTCAACTCTTGTGAGATTTGCCCTCAAAATAAATTATACCTGAAAGAATTAGTTGCTATACTTGTAAAGCACACGGTATTCATTATTACTTTTACCTGCTATTGACAAGATAGCTCTAAGACCCTGTGTTTACATTCGTATGTGTTATAGGGCACCATATGATTTTATTTCTGTTCTTTAAACACAGTTTTCCCAAATGTGTTTTCTGTTTGAAAATATTTTAACAAGCTTTTGGTTTAAGGTATAGGTTTGTGTGTGCTACGCTTTTGTATATTAAACTTTCACTCAGCTCAGAAGTGTCACTGATCAGTGATTAAATTGCAAAACTTGCATATTTACACTTAATTTAAAAGAGGTCTATAAAATAAAAGTGATTTTTACTTCTGAATATTATTAAATGCTTTTAATCATAACAATTCGAAAGTTCTACAACTGATTTTTTCCAAACATGTTTTTTACAGTACATACAATTGCTCTAAAAGTATAAAACAAGCACTTTGAGAAATCGTTAGTTTTTCCTAAATGCTAATATTTAATATAAAAGGGAAACTGTTCATTCTCTTTTGTCACATGCATTATATCACGTACCTCAAATACAGTATTATATGGGAAAATATTCTGTAAAATTACTTCTGCTGTCAGGCGTTTGGAAGCTGACATTTTGTAATGCCTAGTAATAGCTGGGACAAAAAGTACAACTAGAAGATTTTTTTTGTTCGATTAATTATAGTCAGACCATTTTTTGTCTTATGTGGTAAGAATTGCAGTTTTATTTTTTACAGCAATATGAATGCTGGCCCATCTTGGAATAAAGTGCAACATTCAAATAATTCTTCAGGAAAAAGGCAGAGTAAATCCCAAGTACCCCATGCTTCCTCCCAGCAGAGAAGCAGCCTCTCAGCTGTCACCCAGCCAACTGAAGGAAAACTTAAAGAAAGCATTTCCCCAGAAGCAAGACCCAAAAGGAATCCACTCGGTTCCAGATGTCAGGGGGCCTCAGGGAATAAATTGTTTCTTGATTTTCAGTCAATGAGAATTATTAAAGAAGATGCTGATGAGGACAGTGCAAGTGATCTCTCTGATTCAGAAAGAATTCCCATTCCTCCTTCTCCCCTCACACCTCCAGATCTCAATCTTCGAGCTGAAGAAATTGATCCAGTTCACTTTGATCTTCACTCTGGTCAGGGCCATGCAAAGACTGAGTACTATTATCCTGATTTCCTTCCACGCCCTTTCAGCTCCTGGGACTTGCGAGATATGGCCCTGCTGCTGAATGCAGAGTACAAAACTGAAGCCGGGCCACGGGTGGGAGGGCTTCTTGGGAAGTATATCGATAGACTTATTCAGCTTGAGTGGCTGCAGATCCAGACTGTACAGTATGAAAAAGCAAAGGGGCCCAAAGCAAGGCCTCCCACTCTCCCTGGGACCCCAGGGGCACTGAAAAGCCCTGGGAGAACTAAGCTAATTGCTAGTGCTCTGTCCAGGCCACTACCTCACCAGGAAGGGGCTTCAAAGTCAGGCCCTTCCCGAAAGAAAGCTTTTCGCCGTGAAGAAGTCCATCCATCACATTATGCATTTGAGACTTCCCCCAGGCCCGCTGATGTGCTGGGTGGTACCAGGTTTTGTTCTCAGAAACAAACCCTTGAAATGAGGACAGAAGAAAAGAAAAAGAAACCCAGTAAGAGCGCGAGGCTGCAGCGTTGGGATCTGTCCTGCGGTGACAGCAGCTGTAAGGTGGAAACCAACGGTAACATTCGAATTCCCAAACAGGCAGCTGTGGTTCTGGACTCAGCAGATTCCTGCAGGGCCTCCAAAACACAAGCACATGCACATCCTAGGAAAAAGGGAAAGGCAGAGAGCAGTGGTCATGCCACTGTATCGAGTGAGAAAAAACTGAAAACAAATGGAGTAAAGCAAAACACATATAAACTCAACTAACTATGTAAAATGAGGAATTGCCAAGACCGGCAGGTACCTCAATGTTAGAGCTCTTCCAAAAGTCAAAATACTGTGAATTTTAAGGAATTTTACAATACTGACATTTAAGTAGTTGATTGGCATTTTTGTCCACCTTATTTCTACCCCCAGTGGGGTTATTTTCAAAGAGAAATGTCTTTCAATAAGCCTTTCTTCTTGTCAGTCTTAGGCAAATGAGAGCACTTTAGATAAAAATTACCTAAAATATGTGCCATATAAAGGAATAAAATGGTTCCTCTCCAGGGGAAGAGCCAGTGAAACCTCGGCAATAGTAGCTGGCCTGTGTAGAGCAGATAGTGATGTTATCTTCCCATTTTCACATGCATATAAGTATGTAAATAGTGCAGACTGTTTCAAATGGTGTGGAGTCCTAAATATTTAAAATAAGGCCCTTCTTGCCCTCACTGACGGAGCACTAGCAATTAGCTTACTTCTCCCAGGGGCTCACTTACTTTTTTATAAGCTCCTCAAGCAAATTTCTGTTCATTTTACCCTTGGGAGAAGCTTCAGTTCCTCCTCAAGTCAGGGAGTAGTGAGTTTGTGTTTTGAGTAGTCATTTATCACTAAGCTGCTGGCTCTTTAGAGACAGTGGAATCTAGTACTTTAATACATTTTATTTGACATGTTTTCTTTCTTTTTTTACAGAGCATTTTAAACTTAAAGGTGGTGGTAAAATCCAATTTTTAGTTCTCCAAACTGAGGTTAAAATAATTTGCAGAATTTTCCAAAGTCAATGGGCTTAGCATGGTTACTGCTGTTTGGTGGGGCTAAGAATGAAATATTTGACACTCTGAAATTGCTGGTATGTAAGGCTTCTCCAGAGAAGTGCCACAGGGAAATCACTCTTTACAATTTGTAAATGAACGGCCTGTGAAGGGATCAAAACACATGGAACTACATTGAATATTATAGTTACAAAATTACTGATTTGGGACCCACAGCCTGTTTTCCTTAGTCAAAAATAATGATCCATTTTAGTTTTCAAGAGCAGGATTTTATTATCTTGCTTGAGGGTGAGGGGTGGGAGAGTGGAATATGAATAAAGTTGCTGAATGTATTTAAACCCCCTTATCTGGTCTTAAGGCTTCCTGACTCTCCAAGGTTTCTTGTTCCTATAGTTGTGCTGTGAGCTTTCTGTTTATATTTGTGCAGTGTGTTTTAATACTGCCCAGGTAATTATACTCGATTTTATCCCTTTAAACAATTATTGTATTTGTTTTTCACATAGAGGTTTCAGTTTTTTTACCTTTGGGGCAAATGAAAACTTGGCATTTTTCATTTGGGAATATATAATAGCTTGTAAACTTTCCAGACAACAATAAATGTCTGAAAAAATATCAAAAACAGCATAAGGACAAGATTATGTAGCTATAATTATATGTATATAATTATAAAAAACAATGTGCAAAGGTTAAGTTTTAAGATCTTTTAAAATCTGATTTTAATCATACCAAATGACATAAAATTTTTTATGGTAGCCTTTTTCTTTCAAGACTTAATTTTCAGACTTGTGCAAGCTCCTTCTTACATTCTCTCTCACACCATCCTACTGGAGAAAGCATGCTTTTACACTATAGTCTTTAAGCTTTTTATGTGAATGAAAGATGTACATAGAGTAAGCATTACTTCCATAGTCCTCAAATATACTATAATTTTTGTACTTAGTAAATGTTTTCTATTTGGAAAACAGCACTACTCTTAGCTTTCATGTGATTCCTGAGTGATGTCTGGTGTTCCTTGCCTGCCCTGTTTTGTGAGCACAGATGAGTCTGTTATCCATGGCTGGCACTTTGCCTATGCTCCTTTCTCTGCTAGATTTTTTGCAGCTCTCTATGAAGTTTCATGGCCGACAGACATCCAAAAGCATGATATTCTATCCACATGTGTATACATATAGTCCTTATGCTTAAACTAAAGGGTTTATGCTGAGTTGCTATCTTTCCCTGTAACGTATCCATGTGTGTACTCTTAGAGACCTTGAATAGTTGAGGGTAAAGTGATTTATTAATATTTCTTGCCTTATGTATGTCTGGGCTGAAGACAATCATGATTAAGAAATTTAGAGGTGGCCAGGCACGGTGGCTCATGCCTGTAATCCCAGCACTTTGGGAGGCCGAGGCAGGCGGATCACCTGAGGTTGGGAGTTCAAGACCCGTCTGACCAACATGGAGAAACCCGGTCTCTCCTAAAAATACAAAATTAGCTGGGTATGATGGCGCATGCCTGCAATCCCAGCTACTCGGGAGGTCGAGGCAAGAAAATTGCTTGAACCCGGTAGGCAGAGGTTGTGGTGAGCTGAAATTGCACCATTGCACTCCAGCATGGACAACAAGAGTGAAACTCTGTCTCAAAAAAGAAAGAAAAAAGAAATTTAGAGGTAATGCCTCATACATTTGTTCCCAGATTTTTAAATTGAAGCTGATTCCATAATCTGGGAAATAGTCATAATTCCATGTGTTAAACAGTTTTAAAAGCCTGAAAAAGTGACTTTGCTTGTTTACTTTCTGCCTCAGATTGGCTATTTTAACCAATATTATTGCAACTGGATCATAGCTCCTAGTGAATAACATGAAGCGTTTTAAAGTTAGGTCTATTACAGAATTAACATAAGCACAATTGTAATTTTATGATATCCGATACACATATCTAATACATCTTAATGCACTGAATGCTGCAGATAAGAATCTTGCTATTTTTCAAGTAGATGACATTGGAAAGTTAAATCATTAACTCATTCAGTTCATCGAGTCAAAAGCACTGAGTGTCTTGCTAGTCTAGTGATGTGGGTCATTGTATTTCCAAGAAGTGCCTCTCATTTGGGGGAGTTGTTTACATATACCCTGCATTTCAACCAATTAAAACAATCCAAATTAAAAAAAAAACACACACACAGAAAAGAAAAATATTTTAGGCTTAGAATTATCTAATGGAAAAATTGTAAAAAAAAAAAAAAGTACAAAAATAAAATATATCAGCATTTGCAGTATTCGCTATGATTATTTAGGTTTAGACTCTTTCTCAACTTCTTAAATGACTAAATGGGCTGAAGACTTGTAACTAACTTGAATAGGGTAGACTTCGTGCCCTATGACAAAAAGGATGGGGAAGAGAATATCACTGGTCTTGCCATATACCTAATAGCTAAAAGGAAAATGGTTTGTAGTTGTTCTTGGGCCTATTATGTTGCTTTTCAGAAGGACATAAGACTTTCTGCTTCATATGATATGGGTATTGTCTACTTCCGCATTCGTGTATGCTCGTTTATTGAGTAGTTCCATAAAAATATACAACTCTTGGTGGTACTGTATTTTAAGGTAATTCAGAAGCAGTATTTATTATTTATGTACATGTACAGGAGGACATCATTCAAAATGGCCTCAAAATATTCAGCATGTTTGTTATTTGCTGTTATATTGTATGTTTAGTTTTGTATGTAATAAACAGAATTCATGTAAGTTTTTGTCGACTTGAATTTCTCCTTCCTTGAGATCAATTAAACAGCAGAAAAATATTGTCGGGATTTTTCTGGTATTGTTTTGCTTTGCTCTTTATGCAGTTCTCTTCTGAAGCTTGCCTTTATTTTCTCCCTGGTTACTTCAAAGAATTGCCCAGGATGACATGCTCTTTCAACTCCTGTCTTAACACTAAGCGACGTAGGTATCCAGAGTTAACATTACCAGATATATTTGAGAATTATTGCAGTAAATTTCTTGAGTCTCTCTTCCCCTTATTGCCCCTCAGAAGGTGTTGAGTATTAATTAGGGGAGGAGGATGCAAATTCAGTAAGCATAAATTAAGGTAACGTGATGTAATGAAGTTGCACCTTTATGTACATATCTGGAAGTGAGTAGGTCTCTTTCAAGGAAGTGGCCTGGTTAGGAGAGGGCATTTGTGAGCAGCTTGAAGCCAGCTTCAAGCATTCTGAAAAGCCCTTTGCTCTTTTAACTTCCCTTCTGACAGTAGGGTGCATTCTTTTGAGTCAACCAAATTGTGGCAGTAATGTTTGGTGGCTTAAAAATAATTTTTGGGGTATGTTTTGAAAAGCATGTCGGAGGTTTAAATTCATTTTTTTTTTTTTTTTTTTTGTACAGAAAATGTATTATTTTGGGATGTTGCTGTTTTATTTTCCACAAGGTGGCGACTGAATCCTTTCAGATAGCAGTGAATTTGGCCTGTGAGTGCCTTCTAGTCAAATAAAAAGGTTTTACTGGAATCAAAAAGAAATGGAGAGAAAAAGACTTTTTGACTTCAGGCCCAAAGCATGTTCTTGATTTAACTTCACTCTGCCATCAGAGAATGAAATGGTTTATTATATGCAGTTAGGTGCTGTGGAGGATTCTCTGATTCATTGAACATTCTCACATCATAAAACACTGTATCCAGCATAGAATCGTGCTCAACGAAGTAACATCAATCATCAATTTATAGAAATCTTCACAGAGATCCCTGTTTCATAAAATACAATTTGACTATTTTTGTCTTCAGCAATTTAATATATAAGAAATTACTGTAATAATACTGGAAAATATATATTGAATTTAAAAATGGGATAGTCATAATTGTCCTAGCTTAAATGAGATTTTAAAGTAAACAAATATCACATATTTAAGTTTAGATTACATTAAGTGAGGACAATTTCCTGCCTTGCTACTCAAATTGCGAGCTCCTCCCTAGACCTACTGAGTCAAAGTCTGCATTTTAACAAAATCCTTGGCTCGTTAAAGTTTGAGAAACCTGCTTTCCTAGTACTTAAGTCTGCAAGTTTGAGTGACTGCCTTTATGGTATGTGAGTAGCTGGCAGGCCCTCCCCTCCCTCAAGCAAGCCTTGCTTATCTAGCCCTATTTTCTCCATAGCTTAAAGGCACTGGGCTGGCTGTTTACCTAAGAGGTTGCCTAAATGAGTGATTTATGGCCTCTGATAATATCTGTCCCACAAGTGAATGCTAAGGAGTTGAAATTTCTTTTTTTTTATTTCAATAGCATTTGGGGTACGTGTGTTTTTTTGTTACATGGATAAATCATGTAGTGATGAATTCTGAGATTTTAGTGCACCTGTAGCCCGAGTAGTGTTACATTGTACCTAATGTGCAATTTTTTTATCCCCAGCTTCCCCTCCCAACTTTCCCCTTCTCAGTCCCTAAAGTCCATTATATCACTCCATATGCCCTTGCGTATCATAGCTTAACTCCCCCTTATAAGTGAAAACATACAGATTTTGGTTTACCACTCCTATGTTACTTCAGTTAGAATAATGATGTTATATTGTAGGTTTAATTTTGTACGCAATAAACAGAATTCATGTAAGTTTTTGTGGACTTGAATTTCTCCTTCCTTGAGATCAATTAAAGAGCTCCATCCAAATTTTTGCAAAAGACATTGTTTAGCTCCCTTTAATGGCTGAGTAGTATTCCATGGTATACATGGTGTGGTGTGTGTGTGTGTGTGTGTGTGTGTGTGTGTGTGTGTGTGTGTGTATATACATATACATATACAGATATATGTATATATACCACATTTCTTTATCCACTCATTAGTTGATGGGCACTTAGGTTGGTTCCACATCTTTACAGTTGCACAGGTGCTGCTATAAATATACCTGTGCAAGTGTTTTTTCCATATAACGACTTCATTTCCTTTGGGTATGTGTTAGTCCGTTCTCATGATGTTATGAAGAAACACCCAGGACTGGGTAATTTATAAAGAAAAGAGGTTTAATTGACTGACAGTTCCCCATGGCTGAGGAGGCCTCAGGAAACTTACAGTCATGGTGGAAGGCATCTCTTCACGGGGTGGCAGGAGGAAGAATGAGAGCCAAGTGAAAGGCGAAGCCTCTTATAAAACCATCAGATCTCATGAGAACTCACTATCACGAGAATAGCATGGGGGAACCACATCCATAATCTAATCACCCCTCAAGAGGTCCTTCCCGTGACCTGTGGGGATTATGGGAACTATAATTCAAGATGAGATTTGGGTGGGGGTACAGCCAAACTGTATTAGGGTAAATACCCAGTAGTGTGATTGCTGGATCAAATGGTAGATCTACTTTTAGCTCCTTAAGGAATCTTCATATGTTTTCCACAGAGGTTGTACTAATTTACATTCCCATCTGCAGTGTATGAGCATTCCTTTTTCCTCACATCTATGCCAATATCTATTTTTTTTTTTTTTTACTTTTTAAAAATGGCCTTTTATACAGGGGTAAGGTGGTATCTCACTGTGGTTATAATTTACATTATATGTAAATCATCCCTGATGATTGATGATGTTAAGCATTTTTTTTCACATTTTTGTTGGCCTTTGTGTATCTTCTTTTCAGAACTGTCTACTCATGTCCTCTGCCTACTTCTTAATGAGATTAGTTTTTTTCTTGCTGATTTGTTTGTGTAGATTCTACATACTATTTCATTTGTCAGATGTGTAGTTTGCAAATACTTCCTCCCATTCTGGGGTTGTCTGTTTGCTCTGATGATTATTTCTTTTGCTGTGCAAAAGCTTTTAGTTCAATTAGGTTCCATTTATTTATTTTTATTTTCATTGCATTTACTTTTTGAGTCTTAGTCATAAATTCTTTGCCTAGCCCAACGTCTAAAAGAGTTTTTTTAATGTTGTCTTCTAGAATTTTTATTGTTTCACGAAACTGGCAAGCTACATATAGAGGAATGAAACTGAATCCCTATGTCTCACCTTATACAAAAACCAACTCAAAATGGATCAAAGACTTAAAATATGAGCGTTTGGGTTTCTTGGATCATCTCATTTTCCTTACATTCAGACTCTTAGATTTTTGAACTCCAGGTGTGGAACGCTCACTCTACCTTCCCTTGTCTCTTTCCTTTCACTCACTTGGTCATTTTGTGTGGCATTAGAAGGGTCTTCACCATCTGTCAGCAAGTAAGGAGAAAGAAAAGGAAGGCTTTGCTTTTCTCATGTGGTGTTTTCAGTTTTCTAAATACTGGAATGAAATGCTTTTTATAGAATTTATGTAATATTGAAATAGCTTAACAAATTTAATTGAAGATGTTCTGATTTTTTTAAAGTATATATTTTCACCTTAACAGAACAGGTTTTGATGCAGAAAGATAAAAACAGTTGTTTAAATCTTCCCCTTCCCTTTCCTTCTTTTTCTCTTTTCCTAAAGAAAGATAAACAGTTTATGTCAGAGGTGTCCATTCTTTTGGATTCCCTGGGCCATACTGGAAGAAGAAGAATTGTCTTGGGCCACACATAAAGTATACTAACACTAACAATAGCTGATGAGCTAAAAAAAAAAAATCACAAAAAATTATAATATTTTAAGAAAGTTTATGAATTTGTGTTGGGCCACATTCAAAGTTGTCCTGGGTCACAGGTTGAACCATCTTGATTTACAAACATAAATGATAGAAGAAAGAGCATGGTGATTCATACCATTAGTATGATTAGCATTGGAATAAACTTGCAAAAAGTGAAACGCCTTCAATAAGCTATATCTGGCAGATTTTTTTGTTTGCTTTTCTAATTGTTTACCTGCAACTACAGATTAGTTGAAAAAACTGGGGCAAGAGATTAAAAGCTCTCCAAGGTAATTTTCTGGCCAGCTCTTGGTGGCTGACAACATACTAAAACCTAAGAAACTGCACACTCAGATCAACCCATGTGATTAGTAAAGCAATCAGAATTGTAAAACAAAATTCTTAATCCTTGAAAAAGAAATCTAGAAATACAAATGATGGATTATTTTATTCTAATATGAAGTCTAACAAATTTCAGTTCTTAATATATGTGAAAAGATATTGAGGTACAACTAGAGATACAACATCAAGTATTGGGTAAAACTACACTGAAAAATAAGTGTTTTCTACACTTGATAATGATGAATGCATCAGGAGGGTATGCCCACCCAGCTTGGACTTCTGCTTGGACAGTGGTCTGGCTGGTCATGCCCCATGCCCAGCTGAAAGGAAGGGAACCAAGGAGGACAGCAGGACTGAGGGTAGATAATAAACACATCCAATTCCACCTGCATTTGGCATTTCCCATGTGGATCAAGTAAACACCAGAGAAGTAAAGTGCTGGTGGAGTTTTCCTTGATGGAGTCAAATTTGCCTTTTGTTTTTTTCCCAAAATTGCATTATAAAAATTTTCAGACTGGGCACAGTGGCTCATGCCTGAATCCCAGCACTTTGGGAGGCTGAGGCAGGTGGATTGCCTGAGGTCAGGAGTTCAACACCAGCCAGGCCAGCATGGTGAAACCCCATCTTTACTAAAGATACAAACATTAGCCAGGTGTGGTGGCACGCACCTGTAGTCCCAGCTACTTGGGAGGCTGAGGCAGGAGAATCACTTGAACCCGGGAGGCAGAGGTTGCAGTGAGCTGAGATTGCACCACTCCACTCCAGTCTGGTTGACAGAGTGAGACTCTGTACCAAAACAAAACAAAACAAAACAAAACAATTCAAACATACAGGAAAGTGGAAAGAGCTTCACAGTGAATAGGTGCATGCCTACTTTCACAACTGGACAGTTGCCACCTGGCTCCATCTGCTCCATCCATCCCTCTAGCTGACTAGCAGTCCCAGCTATGGCCTCTTCCAGGCATTCAGCTCCCACCAGCTTCTGCCTGCTGTGCTCACCCTCCAGGGCCTCCACTCTGGGTAGCTGTTTTATACATTTTATTATACATTTTTTGGAGATGAAATTTTGCTCTTGTTGCCCAGGCTGTAGTGCAATGGCGTGTCTTAGCTCACTGCAACCTCTGCCTCCTGCATTCAAGTGATTCTCCTGTCTTAGCCTCCCAAGTAGCTGGGACTACAGGCGCCTGCCACCACACTCTGCTAATTTTTTTTTTTTTTTTTTTGTATTTTTAGTAGAGATGGGGTTTCACCATGTTGGCCAGGCTGGTCTTCAACTCCTGACCTCAGGTGATCCACCCGCCTCAGGCTCCCAAAATGCTGGGATTGCAGGCGTGAGCCATCGTGCCCAGCCCTGTTTTATATTTTGTTAATAGCTGTTATGTCTACAGCAGAGTTGGAGCTACTTCAACGCTACTGCAAGCAGAACTCTCCCTGATTATTTAAAAAAAAGCTCTTCTCAGAACATTCTTGAGAAGAGTTTTTTTTAAATTTTCTTGTGACAATGAAGAAACAGGACCTTGAATTCAGAAGTGAACATAGCACGGTCTTGACTCATAAGCATGAGCCATATTATTCTTCCCTAATCTGAGTCTTCACCCAAACCATTTCAATCTCTCAGTTACAACTGAAGTTCATCATTACCCAGTCACGTCAGTTAGTAAAACCAGCCCAGCTTAAAACTTCAATGTCCACCTTGATGGAAATCTAATCTCTTCCATCTGCCCTGGGTGGGCTAGACTCCCTGGTGGGTGTGTGGGCAGGGGAGGCTTGGGCAGCCCCCACTCACCTTCCAACCCAGCACCGAGATCCTAGGGCATGGTGGCGTTTTGCCATTGGGACACCTCTGCTCCCTCCCGCTTCCAGGCTGTGTCTCCCTCAGTGTTGTTGACAGAGAGACCACAGGGAGAGTCTAAAGTGTGTCCTCTGTAACAGACCACCCTCCCAGCCTTTCACTGCGGCTTGCTCACCTCTTTGGAGGGTGAATTGCATCGAACGCCAGCCTTCTCACCTCCCCAGACAGGGAAGAAGGCTCAAGCCCAGCACTTTACTTCTCTGCTGTTTACTTGATCCATATGGGAAATGCCAAATGGAGGTAGAGTCAGGTGCATCTGTTACCTTCCCTCAGGCCCGCTGTCCACTTGAGTTTCCTTCCTTTCAGCTGGGCATGGGGCCTGGCCAGCCAGACCACGGTCCAAGCAGAAGTCCAAGCCAGGTGGGGATGCCCTCATGATGCATACATCATTATTAAAAAAATACCAGTGAGAACTGGAGGTTAGTGGGGGCAGCCCTCCAAAAGATGAGAAGGTTGACTCTGGGTAAGTAATTGTTGCTCATACCTCCCTTGCAATCATCCAGTAATTTTTATCTGAAGAGCAATCTCATTTCTTCACTTGTCAGCTTACAGGGAGCTGGGAGCTGCCACCATGTCGCTATAAAGTGTTACTGTACTTCCAAGGACACAGAAAGCAGCACCAGACTATTGTCACTGTGATCACATGCTCAGAATAGAAAGGGAGTGGGACATCTAGTTCAGGCCTCACCCAAGATGAGCCGCAGGCAATGCCCAGAATCACCAGCTGACTTCAAGGCCCCATGGCCTACCCAAGAAGGGTTGCTGTATGGGGAACTAGCATTTTGCTCAGTTATTTTAAATGCTTGAGAACGTTGAAAACCTGGTTGTTTCTAATATATTAAAATCCCAATTCCTTTTTTTTTATTTTTTGAGGTGGAGTTTCACTCTTGTTGCCCAGGCTGGAGTGCAATGGTGCGATCTAAGCTCATTGCAACCTCCGCCTCCTGGGTTCAAGTGATTCCCCTGCCTCAGCCTCCTGAGAAGCTGGGATTACAGGTGTGCGCCACCATGCCCGGCTAATTTAAAATACCAATTTCTTTAAACCTAAAACGAATGTGAAAGTGGAATCCTTCACTGTCAGCCCCCAGCCCCTCCCAGACTAGACCATTGCGAGGCTAACTCCTTTTTAGCAAGAATAGGTTAGTCCCCAGCACTATTCAAGCAGCAGAGGGTGCTCAACCTGCATGTTTTTCTCACAAATATTTAACATGGCTTAGCTCACCTGACTTATATATTCTAAATTAGTAATTCTAACTTAGGTTTTTTTCAACAGGCTATCATTATAGAAATATCCACTTTGAAAGTAAGCACAAGGTATTCAGTTTCTCTTTATGCACAGGAAATATCTATAAAGTTGTATTTATTACTATTTTCAATAATAAGCTATTAATTTCAATGAAAATAATAAACTATTCAAATTAAAATATGCTGCAGCATCTCAGAGCTATGAATGTTTAATTAAAGAAAGTTTTTTAATTGGGAGATTTTTTATTTTATTTTTGATATGCTCTTTTAAATTTATTTTTTAATTTTTTTTTCCATAAGTTATTGGGATACAGGTGGTATTTGGTTACATGAGTAAGCTCTTTAGTGGTGATTTGTGAAGTTTTGGTGCACCCATCACCCGAGCAGTATACACTGCACCATATTTGTAGTCTTTTATCTTTTGCTTCCTCCACTCTTCCCCCCAAGTCCCCACAGTCCATTGTATCATTCTTATGCCTTTGTGTCCTCATAGCTTAGCTCCCACATACCAGTGAGAACATACGATGTTTGGTTTTCCATTCCTGAGTTACTTCACTTGGAATAATAGTCACCAGTCTCATCCAGGTCACTGCAATGCTGTTAACTCATTCCTTTTTATGGCTGAGTAGTATTCTATCATATATATATATATATATATATATATATATATATATATATATACACTACAGTTTCTTTATCCAGTAGTTGATTGATGGGCATTTGAGTTGGTTCCAGGATTTTTCAATTGTGAGTTATACTGCTATAAACATTCATGTGCAAGTATCTTTTTTCAAATAATGACTTCTTTTCCTCTGGGAAGATGCCTGGTAGTGGGATTGCTGGATCAAATGATAGTTCTACTTTTAGTTCTTTAAGGAATGTCCACACTGTTTTCTATAGTGGCTGCACTAGTTTACATTCCCACCAGCAGTGTAGACATGTTCCCTGATCCATGCTAACATTTACTGTTTTTTGATTTTTTGATTATGGTCATTCTTGTAGGAGTTAAGTTGGTATAGTGTGTGTGGTGGTTTTGATTTGCATTTCCCCGAACATTAGTGATGTTGAGCATTTTTTCATATTTGTTGGCCATTTGCATATCTTCTTTTGAGAACTATTAATGTCCTTAGCCCACTTTTGATGGGATTTTTTTTTTGTTTTTTTCTTACTAATCTGTTTGAGTTCATGTAGATTCTGGATATTAGTCCTTTGTCAGATGTATAGATTGTGAAGATTTTCTCCCACTTTGTGGATTGTCTGTTTACTTTGCTGGCTGTTCCTTTTGCCTGGCAAAAGCTCTTTAGTTTAATTAGGTCTCAGTTATTTATATTCATTTATATTGCATTTGCTTTTGGGTTCTTGGTCATGAAATTCTCGACTAAGCCAATGCCTAGAATAAGCAAAGAAAGTCTACCTTTATTTTATCTGTTTGCTCCTTTAAACAAGGTAATGTGATAACAAGGTCATGTTAAGGTAATGGGGGTTAACGTATCACTGATTGTGTTTTAAAACTTGCTTATTGCCAACTTAAGTATTGGTATAATAGAACCTCAAATTGTCCTTTTTCATAATTCTAATGCAAAGACTCCCAAGTCGCCACAGAGATCTCTGTCTACAAGGAGGCTCTTTCCCATTTCTTCTCCCTCCCACTTTAACTCCAAACTCAAAAAGGCAGATTAATCTGAGCTTAAAAGAAGTTTTAGGAGAAATAATCTGCAAACCCCAGAGCCCTGGGACATTGTTAGAATAAAGATTTTTAGTGTTTTGGAAAGTAAAAGTTGTTTTTTCTTTTATTCCTCCAAATCCCTTCCCCCTTAAATGATCATTTCTTGCAGTCATTTTCTAGGTTTTTTTTGTTTCAAGAGCATAAGTGTTATAGAAAATAGTCGTTAACATATCCTGCTATAGAAAGAGATGATTGGGCCTTCTGTTGGGAAACTAGAACGAACAAAGAAACAAATAATTCTACTTTCTAACAGGTGCTGGTTTACCTCCTCTGGCTGAGCTGTTGTTCCTGAGGTCAGCCCCCAGCCAGTCTTTCGTGTACGGGCAGGACCATGGTGGCTTTAGTTCCCACCCCGCCCTTCCTAGGAACTCTACCTGCGGCAAATGGACGTTCAAGCTTACAAAGCAGCCCGCCCCACTCTGATAAATGCAAGAAAAGAGAAGAAGGAAGGAGCAAGTTGGGATGAAACTATCTGGGTATCTGGGCCAAAGTGACCTGAAAACCATCGGAGAAGAAGCCGCTGGCTGGGAAGGAGGGTGCGTGGCTCCGGCGAGCCCACCAGCTTGGAGGACTGGCTAGCAGCTGCACGTTCTGAGTCTGTTTCGGGTATTCTCGTGTGGCCGTGAGATCCGAGAGGCGCCCGTCGCTTCTGCTACTGCTTCTAGTGCGGCAGCTGTGGCTGCTGCAGGTGAGTGAGCCTGGAGCCTGGAGCTCAGGTGCAGGGAACTGAAAGCAAAGGGCAAGCTGGCCCTGCTTCTTCCAGGCGAAGGGATGGGAGAGCGACTCAGCGACAGGGGCTGGCTGTCTTTAGAATGGCTAAGGGCGTGGGGGCTCCGGATTTATATAAAGAAAGGTTAAGGGTCCCAGACTGTTTGGGGCAACAGTGGGAGCAGGCTAAAGGACTTGTTTAAAACCAATTGATATAGCTCACACTATTTTTATTTAGATTACATAAACACACGTTTCTTTGTTTCTTTCTCCTTTTTTTGAGACAGTGTCTGGCTTCATTATCCAGGCTGCAGTTCAGTGGCATGATCAAGTCTCACTGCAGCCTCAACTTCCCAGGCTCAAGTGATCCTCCCACCTCAGCCTCACAAGTAGCTGGGGCTGCATTCACTCATTACCACACCTGGCTAATTTTTGTATTTTTCGTAAAGATGGATTCTCACCATGTTGTCCAGGCTGGTCTCAAACTCCTAAGCTCAAGTGATTCATCCACCTTGGTCTTCCAAAGTGCTGGGATTATAGGCATGAGCCACCTCATCTAGCCAACACACACAATCTTTTTTTGGGGACAGGGTCTCATTGTCATCCAGGCTAGAGCGCAGTGGTGACATCTCGGAGCACTGCAACCTCCTTCTTCTGGGTTCAAGCAATCCTCTTGCCTCAGCCTCCCGAGTAGCTGGGACTACAGGCACATGCCACCATGCCAGGCTAGTTTTTGTATTTTTATTAGAGACAGGGTTTCACCATGTTAGCCAGGCTGGTCTCAAACCCCTGACTGCAAGTGGTCTGCCTGCCTCAGCCTCCCAAAGAGCTGGGATGACAGGTGTGAGACACTGAGCCCTGCCGAGTTTTATAATAATACTTCTGTTCAAACTTCACATAAGATTGAGGAAATCTCAGTTGTCTGGTTCAAGGCAATTTGAGCAAACCCATGGGGATGGAAGGACTAAATCCACTGCCCCCAGCTGCCACTGTTTTTATGGGAATACAAACTAGTGGAGTCAGCATTTGAAACATATGGGCTTCTTCTGTTTGTACTTACAGTGGACAGAGGTAATGTTGCATGTGCTTGGTGGTCATGATCTGCTTCACTGGGTTTCTGTAGGTAGGGAGAGGGAACCATTTCTTCCTTTCAATATCAGCTGAGGGCAGGAAGCAGCACAGTGGTTGGTGACTGTGAGCTCTGGACTGGGCTGTGTGGTGTCCTGACACAGGCTCCTTCACAGTCAGCTGGGGACCTAGACCAGCTTAACCTCAGTCCTCACCTTGGCTCAAGTTGAGCTCACCTGGGGAGCGTCAAGGGGTCTCAATGCCTGGGTTTGCCCGCAAAGGTTCAGGTTGAGCTGATCTGGGAGTGCACCTGGGTGTCAGGAGTTTTAACATAACCTTGTTAAGCCTATTTTTCTTCACCTGAAAATGGAGCTAATAATTGACTTTCCCTGACCTAGTGGTTGTGAGCATAAATGAGAAAATGCATAAAAGCCCTTGGTGCTGCGTAAGTTGTCAGAATCAAAATGGAGTTCCTTGTGTTGAAATACACACACATATACGCACAAACCCTGATCTATAGACACAAGGCTAAGAAAAGGGGCTTCTCACATTTGTATGCTTGATAACTAAAAATCACAAAAGCTCTGCAAGAATAACAAAACTTTACACAAAGGTCATTGAAACCTTACACAAAAAATACTTTTTCAAAGAAATCTTCTTAGCACATTTTGTGCAAACTCAGATCGGTGTCATCCTTGTTATTGATCTTTGTAGCCAAAGATAATTATTTCAAAACAGTGATATAATCCTCCTCATTTTTCCGTTTAAAAATCTTTATCTTCCTTTACTGCCTTGACTATGCACATCATTTACCATGGCACACATATTCCCACTGCAATGTCCTTTCCCAAATAAACATCATCTTCTCTTAGAGAGCCTCTCCCTGCTATTAAGTTCACAGTACAGTAATGGCCCAGTCAATGTGCCCTTATGTCTGTGTCTTTCTGTTTTTCTAATCACAGTGAAAATGGTTGGCTATACTCAGAGCTTGTGCTAAAACTATTTACTGGACACTTGCTTTGGGCCAGGCACTGGGAATAAACAAAATAGGGGGAAACCCCTGTCTGAAAGTGGATACATTGTTTGGTACCAGTTTCTTGGGGTTTGGAGAATTTTCTTGGTCACATTTTGCTGTATCAAGAGCTATGAGTGTCCTTAATCAGACAGCACATTAGTTTGATCTCCAATACTTCGTAGAAGCCCTTTTTAATAGCCCATGTTTGCATGGATTTGAATATAGTTTAAATCAAATCCTGTGCCCAACCTTCCCTCGCTCCTGCTCCTACCCACAATGAGTCTCATTGGGAAACAGACCTGAATTCTCTTCCCTCTGCTGTATTAGTGCAGTGCCAAAGCAAATTGACTTCTGAGGGTGTGTTGAGTGGGGGTGGGCAGTGGAGATGGCACTGTGGATTGTACCTCAGTGATTGATGACAGTGGCTTTATGTATTCCAGGGAATCAAGACAGATGAAGATAACATGATTTAATAGATATTAGAAGTTTTCAGCACTCAGAATGCTGGACATTTAACTCACAAAGAGCTTTACAGCCAGGAGGTGCTCAGCAATTGTCAGGTTGGCTGTGAGTAACATATTCCTTTCCATTCCTTTCCATTCTCCACCCACCAAATTGGCTTAGTGCCATCTCTGACATCTGTAACAGACACCTACTTCCCCCTGTTCAGATCTCCATATTTAAAAGCTGACACCATTTCTGCTGTTGTGTCCACAGTAGCTTTCTTCTGAAATCCCCACACCCTTTTTTTGTCATTTGGACATGAAACCAGTCAGGATTCTGTTCTGCAGGTTTACGTCTTTGTTCCAGATTCAGTGACAAGTAATGACAAGCCAACTTAGAGGAGTTTTCTCCCCTTTCTTCATTTCCAGGCCTGAGAACTCATATGTCCTTAGCTTTGGGCTGTGGCAGGCTTCAAAGACCAGAGAGGAGGGAAGTTTTTTTGTTTTTTGATTTTTTCCCTGAGATGGAGTCTGGGTCTGTCACCCAGGCTGGAGTACAGTGCTATGATCGTGGCTCACTGCAGCCTCTACCCCCAGGTTCAAGCAATTCTCCTGCCTCAGCGTCCCAAGTAGCTGGGATTACAGGAGCTCGCCACTGCACCTGGCTAACTTTTTATTTTTAGTAGAGATTGGGTTTCACCATGTTGTCCAGGCTGGTATCGAACACTTGACCTTGTGATCCACCCGCCTCAGCCTCCCAAAGTGCTGCGATTACAGGCGTGAGCCCATGCCCAGCAAAGAGGAAAGTTTTAAGAGAATGAAACTGTACAATGAGAAAAGCCTCTTACGATTTTCTTGTCATTGATGGTGGTGGTTGTTACCAGTCTGGGAAATTCTGAATTGAGTTATCTTTTGATAAATTGTTAGCATTTATGCTCTGACTGAATTATTCTTTCAGCCCTTCACTCAAGACAAACAGAATTGTGGGGTTGCAGAAGGTGGGGATAGTGTAGTCAGAGGTGAAGCTGAGAGGGTCAGCAGGGGACAGAGCAGGTTGGATTCTGTCCTAATGGAAGTGAAAACCCTGAAGGAAAAGGGGTGTGAGATCTGTGCTTTTAAAGGTCACCCAAACTTCTGTGCAGAGAATGTGTTAGGAACATATATTAGTGTCCTCAGACTGCTGAAACAATGAACCATAAGCGGGTACATTGGCTTAAAATAGGAGAAATGTACTCTCTTGCAGTTCTACAGGCCAGAAGCCTGATATCAAGGTGTCAGCAGGGCCAAATTCCATCTGAGACTGAGAGGACCCTCCCTGTGTCTCCCAGCTTCTGGTGGGTTGCTGACAATCCCAGCTGCTTCTTGGCTTGCAGCTACTTCATGTCTCTGCCTCTGTCAGGACACGGCATCCTCCCTTTGTGTCTGTGGGTCTGTGTTTTCCTATCGAGACACTGCTCACTAGATTAGGGCCCACTCTAACCAAACGTGATGCCATCTTAACTGTAATTCAGTTAAGAATTACATCTGCAAACAGCCTATTTCCAGATAAGGTCACATTCACAGGGACTGGTGATTAGGTCTTCAATACATGCTTTTAGGGACACAACTGAACCCTCCACAGAAGGATGGACTGAATGGGAGAGACCAATCCCGTGGGTGCTCAAGGTGGTGGAAACTTTAGCTGTTTGGGGTGGAGACAGAGATGAATGGCCTTAGGAAGTCAACTTGACAGAACGTGGATGTGGGGATGAGGGAAGCAGAGGCAGCAAGAATGACCTTTGGGCTGAGCAGGTAAGTGTCTTTGTGATTAGGAGCCCTGAAGATGGGCATATTTGTGAGGATCCAAGCTATGCCATCAGCCTTGGACACGTAGGATTTGAGTTGCTTGTGGGAGATGCAAGTGGAAATGTTGCCCAGAGACTTGGAAAAAGAGGAAATACTTACATAGCCCTTGCCATCCTGAGCACTTTGTGTGCGAGTGTCATACGTTAAAAGGAATAATAATAGTACCTTCGTGATTGGGCTGTTGTGAGGATCTGATATATACATACACTTCTACATTTACATAAGTGGGGGGTGTGCATGTGTGTGCACAGATGAGGAAATGCAGACACCAGAGGATACACTGCCTGCTCCACATCACATAGCACACAGCTGGTGAGAGGCAGAACCGGAATTTTTTTTTTTTTTTTGCAGGGTCTCCCTCTGCCACCCAGGCTGGAGTGCAGTGGCATGATCTTGACTCCCTGCAGCCTCCACCTCCAAGACTCATGCTATCCTTCCACCTCAGCCTCCCAAGCAGCTGGAATTACAAGCATGGGCCACCATGGCTGGCTAATATTTATATATTTTGTAGACACAGGGTTTTGCCATGTTGCCCATAGAACAGGATTTAAACTCAGGTCTTCTAAATTTATAAATCCACATGCTTACCCACTAGTTTATACTGTGTGCATCGGCCTCTAGTCCCATATGACAATGTAAATTAATTAAAATTAAGCAAAATTTAAAATTCAGTTCTACATTAGCACTAGCCACATTTCAGGGTCCCAATTAGCCACATGTGGCTAGGGGCTACCACACTGGCCAGCACAGCAGGGACATTTTCATCTTCACAGAGACTTCCTGGGACTGCCCTGGTCTGAAACCCAGAAGAGAGATAATTGGATACGGATTCAAAGAATCTCTACAGGAATCTCTCATAGGAAATTCTGTGATTTCTAGAATCCAAATTCTAGGCTTTCCTCATTGTCCAAAAAATAAGAGGCTTTCCTCACTGTCCATTTTCATTCTCTTAAGTCCTCTCTCGTCTCTGGTCTTTCAAGCCTGCCACAGCCCTAGGCTGAGGACTCACTGGCTCTCAGGACTGAAAATGACCGAAGAGAGGAGAATGACTCCTTTCCTGTGGCTTGTCATTACTTGTCAATGAATCTGGAAGAAAGACATAAACCTGCAGAACAGAGACCTGGATCCAAATTCTACTTATATTTAGGACCCGAATTCTGCTTGAATAAAAGCTTGCATTCAAAAATGAAATCTTTTCAAGGATTTTGGGAAAGACTGATGTCTATGTAGACCTCTTAGCTCTTTAGTATCCTGTATAGTCATAGACTACATCTTCATTCACTCAGAATTTTCTCCCAAAAGGTGCGTGGCTGCCCAGCCAGGCCAGCCTGAATGATATTGGCTACAAGCCCCAGGTCCAGAGCCATCTGTCAAATGATGTGCAGGGTGGACCATGCAATCATATGTCTGCCTGGCCCTCTCTGATAAAGTGGTTTTGTCGACATGGCAGCTGAGGGAACAAGCATCTAGAAAGAACCCCTGCCCCTGCCCCTCCCCACCACGATATAGAAGGCATTATGCAAATCTTTTGAATGATTTCCTCTTTGGACAGACTGCCTAAAATTGGCACGGATGAGAAATATAATAAGAGCACTTACAAAATCATTACAGAAAATGTAACCGTTTCTAGTCTTCCTGCATCACTCATATGAGAGATCTCAAGTTAATTTCTAAGGCATGCATAAAGAGAGGAGAAATGAAACACACACAATGATGTGAAATTTAAGGCATCTCTGGCAAAGTATAAACATCCACGATTTCAAGCCTCTTTCTGAACACTTCAACCAGCTCTTACATGACTGTCACTGTACCATTTATGTGCTATCTTATTAAAATGAATTTACAGAGCTTTAGTGTTGAAAGAGCCCTTAAAGACACCTTGTCTCATACTCTCAATTTATAGAAGGGGAAACTGAGGTCCAGAGGAAACCTCAATATAGTCCTTGTTAATAACCTTGGCCACCTGGAAATACACCTGTTTCAGAAATGGAATTAATTTCTTTATCTTTTGCAAGAACTATAATTTTCCCCAGTTAAAAATTATGCACCTGGGTAGGGCTTTAATTTAAAACTGCCAACATTAATCAAAAAGCATTCATCGTCTAAAAAAATCAGAGATTTCAGAATTCAAAGAGTTTGAACATTCTTCTCCTTCAGGTAAATAGATAGAAATATAATCTGGCCAGGATGCAAATATTATCATTAGCCCTGATGCTAACAATATAACTCAATAATATCACCCACCCACCATGAGAGTGGCTGACCACAAGAAATGAACATATGAAGAATGTTCTTCATTTGTGTGAAACCACTTTAAGATGCATGGTCTCTTGTATTGTGATGGATCTCAAATAAGGAGATACTCTGATGAGGACGAGGCAACCAGGGTGGAGACTCTGTCCCTGATGATTTAGGTGTCAGTCTTAGAGATTTAGCTTATGTGGGTTATATTTGCTGATACCATGGTAAATATTAAAACAAGGAAATGTTAAACATATTTCTCAATTCATTGGACATAACCATAATAAACCCATTCTATATTAATAAAAATAACACATATTTTGAAAACCTTCCATATTTTTCAATATTCCATTTAGTGGAAAAAGTGGCACTATCTACATATTTTTGCAAATATTTTGAAAGTCCAGCTTCAAAGAAGACAGCAGGATTCTCCTCTTTGCTTCTGCCTTCAGTCCATTGTGAATTTGTTTGGTTGAAGTATGTGAAGAAATTCTGTCCTCACACAGATATTTGAAAAGGGAGGAATATTTTAATAACCTGGAATAGGTAACTGTGGACATTTTCCTTTGATATTATACCAAAATTCGACACATTGTAATGTCTTAACAGTTATTTGCAATGTGGAATCTGATACTATATCAATGAAATTTCCCTACGCCATTCCATTAAAATCCACTGGTCTCTCTTGCACTCTAGATGACTCTTTTACCTGCACTTGATTTTAGAATATGATATGTTCATCATTAGGAAGCCATTGGCTCATTGAGTTATGCAGGCATTTCCAATGTGGACATATTTCAGCCTATAAAATTTAAAAAACACTATTGCTATTATCTTAAAAATCTTCACATATTATGAAGCCCTCACGCTCCTATTGGCAGACCCAAGTCTTCTAAAATTCTGATTTTTGCTTGAAAGCTTACATTTATCGTTGGGAACAGATACTGTGCATTGACTGATTTTCTTGAAGTGAGAGACTCACTTTGTTCATCATTAAAGAACCATGTATCAAATAACCTGATGTGAATCATCATAATTTGTTGGTTGTTCTTTCAAGTAAAATTGTGGTCTGTTTAAAAAAAAAAAAAGAAAGTGGCTTTTTCAGCTGGAAACTCAAGCATTCACACAAGTACTTTTCTGTGTAATAAACCTGCCTTGATATACAGCAGCAGCTTTGTACCTACTTTCCATCCACTCACAAAGAGTATTTAAAACATGGACACTCAAGTGTTGCAATTTAAAACAATGCTTTTACTACTTCATCCGTTCTCAAGCGATTGCAGTCATTGAGTAAATTCACCAATTATTTCATTCTTAAATGAAACCAGTTTTCTGTCATTTTTGTTTTTCCCGCAAGTACATAGTGGTGAAGAATACAATGGGGAGTTTGGTACCACTGCCTTCATTTGTGCTGAGGCATCAGCAATTTCACCCACCAGTGTTACTGTTTTGCACCATCAATGCAAATGTCAGACAGCAAAATAGGCAAACAGTGCCTTAGCGTTCTTATGAAAGAGTTTGACCTTGTGGACCCTCTTACAGGGCTGTGGAAAGCATACTTTGAAAATTGCTGCCACAGAGATACTTTCAATATATATATGGATGTTTATTACCACAGCGTTTTTGGTAATGAAAAACTGGAACCAACCTAGAAGATCATCACTAGAAGAATAGATAAATAGACTTTTGCCAGTTCATATAGTAAAATGCTCTACAGCAATGAGAATGAGTGAACTAGAACTGTAGGTGTTAACACACACATCCTCCCCCAAAATGAAAAAAAAGATACGTAAAAAAAATACGTTATGGGATGGTGCTTACTGTGAACCATTATTTAAAAGTCCAATCCAAAACCATAAAAATGACACATTGTTATGAATATAAAGCCATATCTCTATACACAGATCCATATTGTGAAGGTTTAAAAACATGCATTGAAATGCTAAATATAATTCAGGGTAAGAGTTACTTCTGAGGGAAAAGTGAGATGAGGGAGAGCTACACAGGAAGTTTCAGTTTTATCTGTAACAATTTACATCTCAACACTTTGAAACAAATAGGGTAAAAGTATTAAGGTTTGATAGAACTTGGTGATGGGCGTCATTATGTCATTCTGTATGCTTAAAGCATTTTGCTATCAAATGTTCTTTTAAATAGGAAGACTATATAACAAGAAAAGGTTTTATTAAATATGTTTCATTTTTAAAGATAGACTTTCCCTTTTTCTTATAATTGGCAGGGATCTTAGTGCTAAGTTAAATACCCAATGTTAGTTCCTGAAATTGTCTTTTTTGATAACTTTTTGTTTTAATATAAAACTTTTAAGATTTAAGGAAAATACAAAGAATTCCAAAATACCCTGTATGAAAATTCACCAATTATTTATACTTTGTGCCCCATCTGCTTTATTCAAGTCACCCTGTGTGCACACTTTCTCTTTCCCTCCGCACTCCCACACTTTTGTTTGCTGCTGTTCTAACCATACGTTGAGGACTTATCTTTTTTCTTTTCTTTTCTTTCTTTGTTTTTTATTTTTTCAGACAGAGTCTCACTGTGTTGCCCAGGCTGGAGTGCACTGGGGCAATGGCTCACTGCAACCTCCACTTCCTGGGTTCAAGCGATTCTCCTGTCTCAGCCTCCTGAGTAGCTGGGATTACAGGTGTGTGCCACCACACCTGGCTAATTTTTGTATTTTTAGTAGAGACAGGGTTTCACCATGTTGGCCAGGCTGGTCTCAATCTCCTGACCTCTCAGGTGATCCACCCGCCTCGGCCTCCCAAAGTGCTGGGATTACAGGTGTGAGCTACTATGCCTGGCCGACTTATGTCTTTCTATTTCAACAGTCTTGTACATGTATTTTTTGGAGGAAGGGAAAGGATTGTTGAGATGTAAATTATAAATAAGTAATTACCACTGTAATCCATTATGTAAATATAAAGTGTATGTTTATTATTTCATTGATTAAGGTAAATAATGTCTTAGAAATAAGGGACAAAAACAAAAGAAAAACCCACTTAAACCCCATTGCCAGCTAACGTTTGGTGTTATTTTACATGTGTACTAAATTCATCTGTGCTCATCCTGAATAAACAAGTTCTACTTCTTATATTGTTAATTGACAGTAGTGTTTTATGGTTTTAAATGTCTCCCCACCATTTCTGATAATAAATCAGAATTCTTTTGGTTATTTCTCCTAGAGTTAGAGAAGATAAGTGGTAATCATGAATTAAGATGTAGAGGATAAGAAGTTATATTTACCAAAACTACATGCAGAAGTTCTTTTCTGTCATTTGTGATTCTCTATTTGTGCAACTCCAGGCAGTGTCTATGTGATTCCGATAACTATATTCTCTACCAATTAACATCATTTTTACTTCTAAGGTCAGTATTGTTAACAGCATCCAATAAGAAAAAGATGATCTTACTAAGCAAACAAAAGTGAGGTTTGGAAGTCAGTTTCTTAATATATAAAATCAGTCTCTACACTTGACTTAGAGACAGAATTGCAGTTTGGAGTTCTTTAGTGCCCTGCCAATGTTTGGTTTGCAGAAAAGAAAATAGTAACTACATGTGGCCTTTGAGAAACTTGAGGGACTGCCAGAGAGTTGCAGACGATGCTTTTATGTCTAATTAGAATATGAGCAGCCTGCGAACATCAAAATTCAACGGTACAGCACCAGCTTGGAGGTTTGTCCACATCATTTTCTTCTTTATGGAATGAAAATATATTGGACTTAATATTTTGCATTGCAGCAGTCATGCACCAACCACTGTGGGGTTGTGCCATATCCTCGTGCCACGTTGAGATTATTTACTTGGTATTGTTCTCATGATCAATTCACTTTATCATTAAGTACTTTTTTAAAAAAAGAACTTGCATTTTTGTTGATAAAATTAATGTGGCTAAAACCAGTTTCACTTGTAATAGATGGCAACTGTATAAATACATAATGCAAGCAAAACAATGCTTTAAATTTCATGCATTTTCTTACCTGACAAATATCTGATCCCAAGATCTGAGTCTAAGCCACTCTCTTTCTCTTTGTGTACATGTCTGCACATTTGTTAAAAGGTATATTTGTGGACAGAGAGGCATTAAGGG
Organism: Plecturocebus donacophilus; assembly: GCA_004027715.1. Taxonomy (NCBI): domain Eukaryota; kingdom Metazoa; phylum Chordata; class Mammalia; order Primates; family Pitheciidae; genus Plecturocebus; species Plecturocebus donacophilus. The sequence goes on along the minus strand of PVKP010000926.1, from coordinate 21,398 downwards.
TCTATTAGCACCTAATTGCCAATAATCTCTGGAAGATTGAGAGATAAATGGAAATGGCAAAACTTTCTCAACAACTGTTTGCATGTCTATTATAGGACAAGCATTGGCACATAGCAGTGATCTTTAATACTATATCTGGAGAGTTCCTAAAATTATTTCAAGAACCATGTAAAATCATTGGATGGCATCTGCCCCCATGGTTAGAGATGACTCTAGAGCTATTAAGAGGATCGGCACTTGCATTTTCCAAACTTACGTGGCTGTTGTGGGGATGAGGAGAGAACATAGGCCGAGTGTCAGCCCAGGACCTTCATATGAAGTAAGGGTGTGATCAATCCTGGCCGTGAGCATCACTGCCATCCTTTTTGTCATCATTGTCACTATCATTTCCAGGGAGAGAGTACCAGACTCTATGGCAATCCAAGAGAAGACGGGTTATCACCACCTTGGAGCTGGAGGAAGAAGACCCAGGGCCCTTTCCCAAGCTCATTGGTGAGGTAAGGTGCCTGCTTGTGAGGAATGACCCCATCATGCCCTCTGAATAAGCAAGCCCCTTTGGCCAGGAAGACTCAGTCTTGAAAGGCTGTATGCTAGTGAGGCCAGGAAGTGAAGCAGAGCAGAAAGAGCACTGGTCTGGGGTTCAGGTGGCCTGGGTTCTAGAACTCACTCTACCTCTACCTGGGTACATGACTTTGAGCAAGTCACTTCTCCATGTGAGTGTCTGATGAGAATCACATACAGCAACAGGGTGGTTCATTCCAACCGACAGGTCTGCTTTCTTTGGCCCATGCAGAGGCTTTTTAAAAATATATATTATTTAAAAATAGGGAGATTATATTAAAAATTTATCCTCCTTGAGATTTTTTAAAACTTGGAAGTTCTGGCCACATGAAACCCACATTTCCACATGACAACAATTAGGTGGAGCTTCAGTTACTCAGAATACCATAGTCTCCACCACTCCCCATTGCCTCCCTCATGCTGAGGGCAAGCAGCCCCTTGAAGAAGTCACATGACATTGGAATGGCAGAATCTTTACACCAGGCCCATGTTGTTTATTTCCACTACCTTCCTGGTACCAACGGGCCTTTGAATTACGTACTGATTAAGCTCTGCTATAGTTTTGACATTCTATGATTCTTAGAAAAAATTAAAACTATCTTGTATTTTTGCAATATTTATGGAAATAGTGCATGCCTACTGTAAAAAATAAACATAAGGAGTACAGAAAGTTTTCAAGTCTCAGTGGTTAAACGTGTATACTCCTAAGAATCAGGGGGAGTGAGTGGGTTCATGTACCGACTGCACCACATCCTGGCTGGGTAAGCTAGAGATTCTTAATACATCTTCATCTGCACAATGGGGTCAATGATATTGTCTACATTTCAGAGATGTTTTAAAGATTAAATAGGTAAAGGCAAGCAAGGCATATTGTTGGCCTGCTCGTTCTAAGCTCTTTCTAAATGTTAGCTCTGTGATCACTACTTCTCTTTCCTTCAAGGGATAATCGATATTAACAAATTGGTATGTGTGGTTCCAGATATTTCTCTATAGATTTTCTGATGTGAATCTGCATCAAAGAAATGAGATTACACTTGGTGCGTTGTTCTGTTGCCTTTCCTGTTTGATGATATGTCCTGCCTGTCTCTCTGTGGCAGTGTAAATACATCTTTAAAGGCTGCAGAGTATCCCATTCTATGTGTAGGGAGTAACATTCTATTATTTTTTTCATGTCGATGAACATTTATGCTATTTCCAAATTTTCACTATTACAGACCAAACTGCAGCACACACCATCATTCCTGCATCTCTGCCTGTCTGTTTATTTCTTTGATATAAATTCTCAGATGTGTCATTGCTGGGTATAATTTCTTAAAATGCCATTGATTCTTAGCCTTGATATTTGATTATCATAGTGGCTTAGTCTCATCCTCCTTTTTTCTTCTTTCCATTTTCCTTCTTCCAGCTGTTCAATAATATGTCTGATAGCATGTCACTAATGTATCTAATCAGTGGACTCGGTGTGGATGAATATCCAGAGATTGGTTTGTTTTCTCTAGAAGTTCATGAGAATGGAAAGATACATGTTCACTGCCCTGTTGATCGAGAAACAACACCGTCTTTCATGGTATCTAAAATCTGATACATTCTAAGCTTGGATTTAAGAGCTCTTGCAAGACTGCTGTATTTGGTGAGCATTATTTAAGCTGACTGTGTGCCAGGTTCCGGGAGATTGAGAAATTATACATCGTGATGAGCTTTACAAGTAGGTATGAGACTTTTGTAATCATCTTTTAGAGTGGTGGACTTTGGCTTTGTAATGATTTCTGTGATCAATGTGAGCTGCTATAGGTCTTTATTGTAATGACTAGTGTTTTAGCATGATGGGGATATCTGAAAGCTTTTGGGGATAGAGTCACAGAATGTTTATAAAATGGGCTAATTTATTTTGTTGTGAGTGACATCTGAAATATGGTGACAAGCCATGACAGACCCGATGGGTTGCCCAATAACTGATGAATGACCAAATGCATACCTGTTGACAGTGTCTTATTGTGAGTGCAGGTGTTCTTTATGATTTCATCACTCCAATACTGTGGTTTGCTATAAAGCAGAGATTCAGGTTCTAAACTAGAAAAGGAAATTACGAAGAAAAAAGCCCTAAACAATGTATCACATTACCCATCTAACATAATAGGGAGTCTTTAGGTAGTCAACATTTGTCCTATTTTGACTTCAGTGGAATGGAGCTGCTGGGAACTGGGCTTCGTTCTCAGGCCTGCTTGGCTGTGCATTTGTTCATTAACTCTTTCAGGGTGGAAAGACGTTGATTAACATTCAAGAAAAGTACTATATGAACTTTTCTCCAGTGACCTCAAAGTACTTATATACGCAATAAAACATATGCCCTTAACTCATCAACAGCTCTGAATCTCTAATTTTTAAACAGGTGAAAATTCTTCTAAAACTCCAACGAACATGCAAAGATGACTCTCTAGGTCTTCCTTATCTATATAAATGCATGCCCCCCTTCTGTGCAGAATTTGCTGTGCCTGTTTTAAAGAAGGAATATAGAGTGGTCATAAGGTGACCCTGAGATAGCCCTTCTCAATCTTTAACGAGCAAACAGATCAGTAGGGATCTTGGTAAAAATGTAGATTCTGTTTTAGTAGGTCAGGGCGGGGCCTGAGAGCCTGCACTTCTAGCGAGCTCCAGGTGATGCCCATGCTGCTGTCCCTTGGGCTTCCACACTTTGAGAAGGCAGGGCCTAGTGATGATCATGCCATGATCGTGCAAGGACAGAACCAAACATTCAGGGCTCACTTGTTGCTTGTTTGCTTTTAATGTTTTTTCCTTTCCTTTTATGACTATTATTATTATCATTTAACTTTCATTTGAAGTTCACCTACAGGTTTGTTATATAGGTAAATTGTGTAATGGATGTTCATTGTACAGATTATTTCATCACCCAGGTGTTAAGCCTAATACCCATTATTAGGTTTTCCTGATCCTCAGTCTTCCTGATCCTCTCCCTCTTCCCACCCTTCACCCTCTGACGGATTCCAGTGTCTGTTGTTCCCTTCTGTGTGTCCATGTGTTCTCATTGCTTAGCTCCTATTTATAAGTGAGAACAGGCAGTATTGGTTTTCTGTTCCTGTGTTAGTTTGCTGAGGATAATGGCCTCCAGCTCCATTCATGTTCTTGCAAAGGACATTATCTCATTCTTTTTTGTGGCTGCATAGTATTCCATGGTGTATACATACCATGTTTTCTTTATCCAGTCTACCATTGATAGTCATTTAGGTTGATTCCCTGTCTTTGCTACTGTAACTCCTGCTGCAGTGAACATACGTATGCATACGTCTTTATGGTAAAATGATTTCCATTCCTTTGGGTATATACCCAGTAATGGAATTGCTGGGTTTGAATGATATTTCTGTTTTTAGCTCTTTGAGGAATCACCACACTGTCTTCCACAGTGGTTGAAGTAATTTATACTCCCACCAACAGTGTTTGCACACTCCTTTTTTTTTTTTTTTCTGCAACCTCACCAGCATCTGCTGTTTTTTGACTTTTTAATAATGACCATTCTGATTGGTGTGAAATGGTATCCCATTGTGGATTTGATTTTCATTTCTCTAATCAGTGATGATTTATTCATATGCTTGTTGGCCATAAGTATATCCTCTTTAGAAAAGTGTCTGTTCATGTTCTTTGTGCACTTTTTAATGTTTTTTTTTTTTTGTAAATTTAAGTTCCTTATAGATACTAGATATTAGATTTTTGTCAGATGCAAAAAAACTATCAATAGAGTAAACAGACAACCTACAGAATGGGAGAACAGTTTTGCAAATGATGCCTTTAACATTTTAAATGATGTATTAGGGGTTTGCATTCACAATGTTTAATATGGGACTTTGTGTCTAGAAGTTGATAATACTAAAGGCAAATATCTGAGAGCATTTCCTGAAACTGAAAGTTGAGTTGGAAATGCTTGGCACTTCACAGAGAGATCCTAGGCACTATCTAGAGCGAAGAGTGACAACGTGGGGTTGCGGGGGAAACACATGGCTTCCCCATTAGTTCTGTTCTGTCAGGTTTTCAGGGCCCTATGCTTGGACCTCCCTGGCTTGGCCAAGTCCATGTTCTAGTCCTCCAAACATTGATCATAGTTGTCCTGTAATATTGATTTATCTACTTATTTGATCCTTGGCCCTGTCATTTAACTACAAACTTCTACAAAGAAAGATACAGGGTGGAGATTGTGAGGTATGCCCCAATCTTGCCCATCACTCCCCATCCCATTTCCCTGTTTTATTTTCTCCTCAACACTGCTCATCACTTGAAATGTGGACTTTGTGTTTAACTCGCTGTTGATAGTTGATCTCCTCCATTAGAACATTGATCTCGCCTATTAGAATGTAAGTTCTAAGAGGGCAGAGACTCTGCCTTATTCTTGATTCTAGGGAAAGTCTGCCATTGCCCCAGGGTCAAGATCAGGGCTCTTCACATAATAGGTTCTCCCTTAATCATGTTAGATGAATGAATAAATAAATGAATGAGCACAGTAAAATGTAGCCTTGGCCTTGCTGGGTGTTGTGAGTTGAATTGTGTCTCCAAAAAGACATGTTCAAGTCCTAACTCATGGTACCTATGCCTATGACCTTATTTGGATGTAGGGCCTTTGGAGGTGTAATCAAGTTGAAATGAAGTCATACTGGATTAGGGTGGGCCATAACCCTGTGACCAGAAGAGGGAATCTTTGACACAGAGACAGACATAGAGGAGAATGCCAGGTGAAGATAGACGCAGAGATTAGAGTGTGTCTGAGGAACACTGAGGCTTGCTAGCAACCACCAGAAGCCAGGAAAGGCTGGGAACAGTCTCTCCCTCAGAGCCTCCAGAGAAACCAACCCGGCCAGCCACTCCATTTCAGCTCTGGCCTCAAGAACTGTGAGATAACATGTTTCTGGCATAAGCCATGGGGTCTGTGGTATTTTATTACAGCAGCCACAGGAAACTGACAGCCAGGGATTTACACACTAGTTACGAGCATATGAAACAGTCCAATAAGAAGGATTACCAACCAGGAAGGGTGGCGCAAGCCATGTCCTATAAATTAGGACATGTCCTAAACACGAGACAAATTGAGCATCCCAGCTTAACCATCTACTCCTGGAAGAGAAGTTTATTATTGGCTTTGGAAGTCCATCAAGATAGTCCGTTATAAAAAATCAAGTAAGCCTAATGTAGTGGCAAAAAGACATTCTAGTAGCACTTCTTCACTCCTGAGCATCCTGATGGGGTCTCTAAAATCCGCCAGAGCAAAACTGTGTTTAGGGCATGGTTGGGGGAGGCTAACTTTTTATTAACTCCATGTATCTACAAAAAAGCAGTAATACTAATTGAGAATTACTGTCTGATTTAAGACAGAGGCAGCAGGACAAAAGTTGAATTTTTTCTGTGTATGGACCTTATCTATTTATATCCAAATATGCTCATTTTTATAGAATACAAAGCTACCCAAAAATCCATCCTTTTATATTTCTCAAAATAATTATTTGTTCATTTTTGTCACCACACAGTCCAACCTATGCCTTAGTGATTTCTGACTGTGTATTTGGTACCAAAGGTGTTTCCATGTGCTCATTTGTGGGTAAGACCATAGATCTTGTGCCTGTAATTTCAAATAGCCATATGGTGATGCATCATGTTAATGCATCATGGTTTGTTTATCCAAAGGTATAAATCTTGAGGCTATAAGAAAAGCTGAAAACACCTTCCAAGTGCACAAAATGTCCATGGCATTTCTTTTCTCCATTGTAATTCCGAGTCCCTAGAAATTCTTAGCATCTTGCCGAAGAATAAACAGCACTCATGTTTCTCAGGCATCTTATGGAACAAAGGTCTCATATGTAGCTTTAGGATAATAAATGAAATATAAAGTAATAAATATAAAACAAACAAGTGGTTCCTTTTTAAAATGGAAAGAGTACAGTTGGCACAGTTTTAGAGCCAGAAGTCAGGGTGATTAAGGAGGAAAGAGTTGCCAGCAGAGTCATAAATTATGGAGGAGAATGTAGAGATGGTATGAGAGAAAGCCAATTTACTTGCACAAAAATATAAAATGTGTGCTAGAGTCCCTGAAGCAGACGAGTTGGGTTGTAGAAGCCCTGAAGCCTCCTTCAGCCCTACTGCGGGGGAGGAGGAGTGCTGACCTGTGCTAGACGTGGGGCCTCAGCTGCTGTTTTAGGATACCTGGTGGGACCACGGTGATGGAAGCTCAGGAGTGAGCTGTGGGTTTGCAGGGAAAGGGGCTCAAGCAGCCATGCAAAGCAAAACAGAGGGAAAGACCTTTAGGCCCCCAAGGAAGGGGATGGAGAGAGTGTTGCCTAAAGCATTCAAGGCCCTGAGAGCCTCCCCGCTCCCCGCCCCCTCACAGGGAAGGCCAGCAACCCTGGCCACTGAGTAGCCACAGAGAGAAGTCGGGAGGAATTGGCGGAAGGTGCAGTCTTGACCCCTGACTGGACTTGAATCTGGGCTACTCTACGTCCAAGCTGAAGGTGAAGTAGTCACTTAGCCTCTCCATGGTGCAGAGCTAGACAACAAGGGTGCCTTGCTCCAGGGCTTCAGCGAGGATGAAGGGAGGCCATCCATGTGTAGGGCTGGTGCTGGCGAGTTCGCCCTGGGCCTGGCTGAAGCCCGCAGCCATGCTTCTGAAATCAACCTTTTTACCCCAAGCAGGATACTTACTGTACCTGGCGACCAGATGGTCCTTGAGAATCCAGTGGTCTCGCTGCAGAGCAGCACCTGCCTGGACCACCTCGCACCAGCTTTCACGCTTCTTCCCGCTCTCTCTGCTGCGGCTCTGAACTCCTGCCTTTCCTCGCAGCCTTTTCAGCCTTCAACAAACAAAAGCACCACTTATACTAGAGCAATGAGAGATTCAGGAGCAAGTCAGATTAGACTTGCTTTTAAAAATATGTATATTTATTTAAAATGCACATGTATGTATTTTATTATAGTTTATATATATTGTATTTTATTCAGATTTATATATATATATATATATATTTATTTTGTAAGGGCATAGTTTTCAAATTAATGGGCTTTAATTTTAGAGCCATTTTAGATTGACAGAAGCGCAGAACAGAAAGTGTAGAGTTCCCATCCTCCCCTCTACCCCACGCTCTCCCGTCAGATTCCCCTGTTATGAACATTTTGCAGAAGTGTGCCACATTCGCTATGGTTGTTGAGCCAGTATTTTACATTGCTATTAACCAAAACCCACAGTTTACATTAGGGTTCATTCTTAGCATCTTATCCTTTATGGGTTTCCACAAATGTGCGACACCATGTGTCCACCCTTACAGTGTCGTAAGGGATACTTCCACTGCTCTAAAAATTCTCTGGGCTCTGCCCATTCACCCTTCCCACCCCCAGCACCCTGGCAACCACTGGTATTTTTACTGTCTCCCAGCTTTTGCCTTTTCCAGAAGGTTACATAGTTGGAATCATACACTATGTAGCCTTTTCAGACTGGCTTGGTTCACTTGGCAATATCCATTTAAAGTTCCCCCATGCCTTTTTTTCATTGTATAATATTCCATTGTATGGATGGACGCAGCTTATTTACCCATTTGCCTACTGAAAAACATTTTGGTAGCTTCCACATTTTGACAATCATGAATAAAGCTGCTGTAAACATGTGTGTGCAGGTTGTTGGGTGCACATACATATTCAACACATTTGGGGGAGTGATTGCTGGGTTGTGTAGCAAGAGTATGTTTAGTTTTGTAAGAAACTGCCACACTGTCTCCCAAAGTGTCTGCACCATTTTGCATTCTCACCAGCAATAAATGAGAGTTCCTATTATTTATATTTATTTTTTGTGTGTGTGTGGAGAAGGAGTCTTACTCTGTCGCCCAGGCTAGAGTGCAATGGTATGATCTCGGCTCACTGCAAAATCCTCCTCCCTGGTTCAAGCAAGTCTCCAGAGGAGCTGGGATTACAGGCACCCTCCATCATGCACAGCTAATTTTTGTAGAGATGGGGTTTCACCATGTTGGCCAGGCTGGTCTTGAACTCCTGACCTCAGGTGATCCGCCCACCTTGGCCTCCCAAAGTGCTGGGATTACAAGCGTGAGCCACTATACCCAACCCTATATTTACTTTTTACTTATAAAATTAATAAGGGCTCCTTAAAAAATTTAAGCAATATATGAAGAATCTCACCCCACCCACAACTTTTCCCTTTGATCTAATTCCACAGAGAAAAAAATTACAGAGGAATTATAACATTCGTTCTTTACTCATTAGATTTGATATAAACTTCTATATCTATATCATTAGATTTGATATAAACTTCTATCTATATCTATATCTATATCTATATCATTAGATTTGATATAAACTTCTTTGACAATACATTGACCTGAGAACCCTTAACTACCTTTATTCCTTCCAAATTTGTGTGTATTTTACTTTTAAAAATTTATTTTAAAAGCTCATGTACAGAAAAATTTATACCTCTTGATGTATAGTTCTAAGAGTTTTGACAAACCCTCCTTCAGCCCTTAACCCCTGGAAACCACTCATTTCTTTTCCATCTCAATATATTTACCTTGTTTAGAACATCATAGAGATGAAATCACACAATACATGGCTTTTTAAGTCTAGGTTTTTTCACCCAACATAAGGCCTCTGATATTCATCCATGCTGTTGTGTGCCTTGAGAGTTTGTTCTGTTTTATTGCTGAGTAGTATCTCACTTCTCACTTTAGAAAACTAAAGGGGACTTGGATTCTTTTCATTTTTGGTGATGATAAAGCTGCTATGCACATATATATATATGTATACATATATATATATGTACATATATATATATGTATACATATATATATATATATATATATATGTATATATATATTTTTTTTAGGTGGAGTTTTGCTCTTGTCCCCCAGGCTGGAGTGCAATGGTGCAATCTCAGCTCACAGCTCACTGCAATCTCCACCTACCGGGATCAAGCAATTCTCCTACCTCAGTCTCCCAAGTAGCTGGGATTACAGGTGCCCACCACCACACCTGGCTAATTTTTGTATTTTATTAGAGACAGGGTTTCACCATGTTGGCCAGGATGGTCTCAAACTCCTGACCTCAGGGGATCCACCCTCCTCAGCCTCCCAAATTGTTGGGATTACAGGTGTGAGCCACCACACCCGGCCCATATATGATTTTTATGTGAACAGCAGTTTTCATTTATATTAGGTAGATACCTAGGAGTGGCTTAGTTGGATTACCTAAGTATATGTTTAACTTGATAAGCAATTCCCAAACCATTTCTCAGAATAACTCAACTTCTCTCTCTTCTTTCTTCCTTCCTTTCTCTCTTCTCTTCCCTCCCCTCCCCTCCCCCTCTCTCCTCCCCTCTCCTCCCCTTTCCTCTCCTCCCCTCCCCTCCTTTCCCCTCCCCTCTCTTTCTTTCTTAGATGGAGATTCTGTCTTGTCTCCCAGGCTGGAGTGCAATGGTGCAATCTCAGCTCACTGCAACCTCCACCTCCCAGGTTCAAGCAGTTCTCCTGCCTCAGCCTACCAAGTAGCTGGGATTACAGGTGCCCACCACCATGCTTGGCTAATTTTTGTAATTTGTTTAGTAGAGACTGGGTTTCGCCACGTTGGCCAGGCTGGTCTTGAACTCCTGATCTCAGTCGATCCACCTGCTTTGGCTCCCAACATGCTGGGGTTACAGATGTGAGCCACCGTGTATTGTCTGTTTTCTTACTGAGTTTTGAATACAAATGCTTTGTCAGCATATGATATGCAAACGTTTTCTCTCAGGCAATTGTCTTTTCATTCTTTCTCTTTGCCTTTTCATTCTTTAAACAACATTTCTTACAGAGCAAGAGTTATTACATTTTGATAAAATCCAATTCATCAATATTTTCCCTTCTGGATCATGTTTTTGGTATTGTATCTAACACATTGTCATCAAGATTTTCTTCTTTTTTTTACTAAAAGTTTTATAGTTTTCTGTTTTACATGTAGGTCTGTGATCCATTTTGAGTTAACTTTTGTCTAAAGTGTGAGATAAAGACCCAGGTTCATTTTTTTTTTTTAAGCATATGGACATCTAATTGTTTCAGTATCATATGTTGAAAAGGCTAACCTTTGTATAGTCTCAAAAATCAATCAACCATACGGTGTGGGCCATTTTCTGCACTCTATTCTGTTTCAGTGATGTATACATTTATCTTTTCATCAATACTATACTCTCTGGATTACTGTATTTTTTATAATAAATCTTGAAATGACATAATGTGAGTCCTCTCACTTTGTTTTTCTTTTCAAAATGATTTTGGGTATTCACATTTCTTTGCCTTTCCATATAATTTTCAGATCAGGTTGTTGATATCTTTAAAATATTACACTAGTCTTTTGATTGGGATTGTGCCAACTTTATAGATCAATTTGGAAAGAACTGTCATCTTGGCAATACTGAATCTTTCAGTCTGTAAACACAGTCTATCTTTTCATTCAATCAGGTCTTCTTTGATTTCTTTCATCAATGTTTTAAAGTTTTCAGTAAACAGATCCTGTACATATTTTAGATTTGTAAATGTGCTGTTTTAAAATTTTTTTCTAATTTTTCATTGCTGATTTATAGAAATGTAGTTGATTTTCATAGATTAACTTTATATCTTGTGACATTGCTGAAATTGATTTTCGAAAGTTGAATCAGTCTAAAATTCTCAGGATAAACTTCATGTGATCATGCTGTACTATCCTTTTAATATATTTCTGGATACTATTTGTTAGTATTTTGTTGAGAATTTTTAACTCTAGATTCATGAGAGATACTGTTCTGTAGTTTTCCCTGTAATTCATAGAAATTTGACTTGGTATTATGGTAATGTTAGTTTCATATAATCTGTTGAGAAGTCTTTTTACCTTTTATATTTCTTGGAAGAGACTGTTGAATTCGTTCTTCTTCTTTCATATTTTGCTGGAATTTAATGTTGAAGTCATCTGGGCCTAGAGTTTTTTGTTTTTATTTCTCAAAAGATTTTAAACTACAAATTCCATATATATATATAGAGAGAGAGAAGACTATCCAGATTTTCTATTTCTTCTTGAGAAAGTTTTGATAGTTTTTCCTGTCAAGAATTTGGTCCATTTTAAGTTGCTGAATTTATTGGCATAAACTTGGTCATATTAGTCCTTATTCTTCTAACATACGTAGAATCTCTAGTGATAGGCTTTCTTTCATTCCTGTTATTGATAATATTCCCCTCTTCCTTCTTTTCCCTCATCAGTCCTCCTTGAGGTTTATTCATTTTACTGATCATTTCAAAGAACCTCTTTTGGTTACATGACTTTATCTATTGTTTGGTTGTTTTCCATTTCATTGATAAATGCTTCTTACCTTTACTATCACTTTCAGTTTGTTTGGGTTTATTATGACCTCTTTTTAAAATTTCTTAAGGCAGAAGCTTAAACTATTGATTTGAGACCTTTTCAAGTGAAAGACTTCACACATGCATATTTGACATGGACCGACTTTTCTCTCCAAGTACAGAAGTAACTGCATTGACCATTTAAAAACCTAGCATGTCAATAGCTGTGCTAGTTACTGTAAATGTTCACTTTCCCAAAAACCTTTAAGTGTCTGATCTCTGTGATATTTCAGTAATATTCAATTAATATATTTATTTCCCATGACAATACTGATAGGTTGTAGAAACGGAGGCTCACTAGCAACCTGCGTATGTTTACCCAGTGGAGAGACTGAGATTTGAACCTAATAACAACGGATAATTTTTTTCCTCGCCAGAGCATTGGCTTGTTCCACATGTTTGCTGAACACCCAGTCTGTGCCAGTACTGTGCTTGGTCTCTGGGGGACATGGTGAATGAGGGCAGTCTGATTCCTGCCCTCTGGAGCTCAGTCTAGGGAAAGAGACAGATGTAAACACATAGTTAGGATAACAGTTATTTGATCAGAGCATCATCAAGTAATTGGTTCTACAGCATTTTTACAGCTCTCTGCTTCCTAGGTTTATTTTGATGTTGCGGATTGCTCAACAGGAAAAACTGTGGAGAAATCCTTAATTTTCAACATTAGGATCAGTGATGTGAATGATCATGCACCCCAGTTTCCAGAGAAGGAATTTAACATCACTGTGCAAGAAAACCAGTCTGCAGGTGTGCGCGGTTGGGGGACTGCTGGGCTTCCTTCTGTCTCTGCTCTGTTTCCCTTCCTTAATATTGTTGAGGAGCTTGATCCTAGTCATCTTCGGTGAGAGTTTTTAGCGTTCACATCTCAAAGGTCGCAGGCCCCGGATCTGAGCGAAATGCTTTGAGGTCTGTAAGCCTCGTTTTGTATTGGTAATAAAATGATGTTGAATTGCATCAGTGGGAAGAACTGATATGTAAATGGCATTCTAAAAATAAAGCCACATACAGTGAGGGAAAAAGAGCTGGGTGATGAGCTTCTGCATAGCTCTGCAAATTTTTTGTCTGAAAAATGGCAACACCGTCACATGTAAAGCCTCCGAGTTACATACAGATACTGTGCATTTTTAAACCCAACCTACTCTTACTAGAATGTGGATCTATTTTTAATTACAAAAACCATTTTTTTGGTATAATCATCTCTCCAAAAAATTCCAAGAAATGAAAAGACTGAAAAAGAAAGCATCTTTAATACTACCCATGAGAGATAAGTACCATTAATGTTTTGTTTGTATTCTTTCAGCATTTTCTTTGCATTTTCTGTGTGTATTTGCACATACTATATATTAAACTTACATATATGTGTAATCTAATTACAAATGAATTTTTTTGTATTTGTAAATTATACAAAGATTTGTATGTATAATTACAATGCATATTTTTTGTATTTGTATATATATATACATACATTTTTTGTATGTACATACATTTTTAATATTTGTATATACATACATTTTTCATCTTTATCATAGTATACATTGTATATGTGTATATAGTAAATATTTAAATATTTACACATATTCCGTGTGCTTTTTTACAGGTGCATATTTATAAATTTCCTCTCTAAAGACGCAATTTTACTGCTTGTAACTTGATATTTTTCTAAAATACCCTGTTGTGTAATATTTTATGGATGTGCTTTAAAGTAGTTGACCGATCTCTTATTGTTGAAAATGTATGTGTTTTTACCACTTTCTGTTATTTTTATAAGATATGTTTCAGTGATAAAATTTAAGCTCTATCTGTCTCCCAATGAAGCATTATTTACTTAGCATGAATTCAGAGACACAGACTTGCTGGTTCGTGCTGCACATACAACGTGAGGGTCCTCGTTCTCTCACCTGCCTGCAATCTGTGAAGGTGCCTGGTGTGTTGCTGGTCTCGGATAACATGTGCTCAAACATTTTGAGATGTTTCTTGGCCATTTCCATGTTCTGTCAGAGGCTTTTTCCTTTCTTTTCTTCATTTTTCTGTTAGTGCGTTTGTCATTTTTCTTATTTTAACCTCTGCAGTCTATATTAGGAATATCTGCCTGCCACGTGTGTTTCAAACATATTTTTCTGCTTTATCATTTTCTTTTATATTTTGTCTATAGTTTTTTGCTAGACATTTAAAAATGTAATCTGATCTACCAATTTTGTCCTGTAAGTCTTCTGCATTGGCAGTCATGATCTTATGGCTAATTAAAATTCATCCTTATCTTTTCTAGTATGTTCACAGTTTATTTTATATTTAAACATTTCATTCATCTTGGTGTATGCCCCAATGCCATTTAGCAAATAATTCGTCCTTTTACTGGTTTGATGGGCTATCTTTATCTGATAGTAACAATTTTTAAAAATTCTTTCTAGGTCAACCTGTTTTTCATGTTAGCAGTTGATTTGGATGAAGAAAACACTCCAAATTCTCAAGTCCTTTACTTCCTTGTTTCTCAAACACCGTTACTGGAAGAAAGTGGTTTCCGGGTTGATTGTGTTAGTGGAGAAATACGACTCTCTGGATGCTTAGATTATGAGGTTATGTGGATTTTATTATTTTTTAAAATGAAATATGTGGGCCTATCCTTGAGCCCCAGGCTTAGATTCTACATTTGTAGCGGGGAACCCTCTGTGACTAGATTTGCTATTGAAATTGGTAAAACTGAATATTTCTTCATTAATATTTTCCTTTTCTGCATTCGAGGGGCTTAACTGTCCTTTTCCTTCCCACATATACTGCTCCTCAGTTTACACTGCTAATCAGAGCCAGGGACTGTGGAGAACTGTCACTGTCATCCATGGCCACCGTTCATGTGGACGTGCAGGAAGGCAACAAGCACAGACCCGCATTTACCCAGGAGAACGTGAGCCCCTGGGGCCGCCCCGATGTCTAAGCCCCAACACAAGTAGCCCTTGGGTCCTAGGCTCAGTTTGCCTCAGGGGAGTGGCGGGCTGTTAGGCTGTTATCAGATTGCTGTAAAGAAATACCTGAGACTGGGTAATTCATAAAGAGAAGAGGTTTAATTGGCTCATGGTTCTGCAGGCTGTATAGGAAGCCTGGTGCTGGCACGGGCTCAGCCTCCAGGGAGGCCTCAGGAAGTCTGTGATCATGGCAGAAGGAGAAGGGGGAGCAGGCACATCACTTGGTGACAGCAGGAGCAAATAACACACGGGGGTGGGAGAACGAGGAACAGGAGAGAAAAGAGGTGCTGCACACTTTTAAACGGCCAGATCTCATGTGAACTCAGGACGAGAGCTCCCTTATCACCAAGGGGATGGCTGGAGCTACTCATGAGGGACCTGCCCCCATGATCCAGACACTTCCCACCAGGCCCCACCTCCAACACTGGGGATCACATTTCACCATGAGATCTGGGCAGGGACAAATACCCAAACTATATCAGGGAGTCACCCAAGATATGTGCAGTTCTCAAAAGTGACTTACGCTAGAATCAAGAAGCCAAATCATACTGACATAGAAGCACTTCGTAATGGTCACATGAGCTGACATGTTTGACTGTTCTATGCCAGAAACTATGCTGAGAACTTTTACATGTGTTTTTTCATTTTTGATTGTTGAAACTATGACATGATTTCGGTTTTAAAGATGGGAAAACTGAGGCCTAGGGAAGATAGAGAATTCCGGTTTACTTGAAGTCAGGGGTTCCTATGCTCAGCCCTTTGACACTGGGCCAGAGGATGATTTGGAGTGGGGGCTGCTCTGCGAGCTGCAGGATGTTCGCCAGCATCCCTGGCCTCTATTCAGTAGAAGTCAGTAGCACTCCTCAGCTGTGACCATCGAAAATGTCATCAGACATTGCCAGATGTTTCTCAGGGAGAAGAATCACCCGTGTGTGAGGTCTGCACCTGAGGTTTTCACAGCGTATTCAGCATCCTCCAGGATCCAGGCAGGCTCTGGCCTCACCTTCCCCACCTCACCTGCTTTGTACATCAGGGCCCACATGGGATTTTCCAGGCTGCAAGACATCTAGTCTTGAAGAAAGTGTTGAAAGCCACTGTGTAAGATGGTTTGGGACTGGTGCTCCACTCAAGGCATGTGAGATGGCTAAGAGAGAAAATAAGAATCGCTCAAGATCTAGTTCCAATCTTTTATTTTTTACTATTCCATAGGTACTTTTAAAGAGTAAATATCGACCATGTTTTCTTCTTTCTCCTGACTCTCTCAGTGAGGCCTTTCTTGACTACCCAGGTAAAACCCTCCCATTTCTTTTCTGGGACTCACTCGAGCCCTTTTGTGCTTTTTTCTTCTTAGTAGCGTTCTACTTAATCACTTAGTTTCATTTATTGTATGAATCCCTGTACACACACATGCGCATGCACACACACACACTCGCGCACACATACACACACACTCAGCTCTCAGCTCCCCAAAGATGGAAATGTTGCCTCTCTTGCTCATGGCATCTGAAATGGAATGTGGCACACAGTAGCTGTTGTTGAATAAATCATGCGAACAATGATTTTTAAAAGCTGTCGTTTAACATTAAAAAACCTCTATAAACCAAAGTGAAATGTTTGCAAACCAAAGCACCTCGCCAGAAGTATATAATGACTACAAAATAATATTATGTTTGAACCTTGTTTCAAAATCTTTTCCTGGCTTGGTAAAAAGCCATGCTCTCAAAAATACAGCTGGAAAAAAATACACCCTGTTATTTTGAAGTGCTGGTCTAGAAACATTGTTTCCAAAAACATTGAATAACAAGTTAGTTTGAAGATCTATATGTGTTAGAAAAATGATCACCTTAATCTGAATAAACCACAGTGTCCTATTTTAGGGGAAGAGCTAGGGTTTTTGGAGAGCATAAACTAGGATCACATACTATCATTTGTAAAATTCTTAGAAAAAAATAGTGCATTGAGTTAGATTTAAGAGCACTTTAAAATTATTCAGCAAGTCACAGGTAGGAGGGGGCAGATATTCTAATGGATGCATCTTCTGCTGTACCAGGCAGAGTTTCAAATCCTTTAGGTCAAGTTCAACAGCATGAGGAATATCCAAGGTGCTGTGCTGAGGAGCTACCTTTTCTTTCTCGTGTCTCTCTGGCTCTCTCCGCATCTCTCTCTCCCTTTCCTCTCTGCTTTCCTTTTCAATTGTGTTTCTCTCCATGACATGGGCATGATGATTGCCTCTTTTAGCATAAGATTCAGATTCCTGAAGGCCGAGTCAGCCAGGGCGTGCTCCTGGTTCAAGGTGGAGATTCTCCATTTACATCAGCTTGGAGAGTAAAGTTCAACATCTTGCATGGCAACGAAGAGGGACATTTTGACGTTTCGACTGACCCTGAGACCAACGAAGGGATATTAAATGTTATCAAGGTAACACCATACCAGTGACATACGAACCAGGTGGTGGCAGACGCTGAGGCCTCTTCTGTGGGATCACTCGTAATGAACTAGGAGCTAACACTCATGGATGCTGTGTACTGAGCACATTACATACCACATGTCACCTGGCGAGGAAGGCAGGGTCTAAGTGCCACTTCACTGTATAGGCTGAGCACTCCTCCTCCCAAAATAGTATCAATAATAAAACTTTTTTGTTATGACTAAATACTTCACCATTTAGTTTTTTGTTGTTTTAGGCAAAATATAATAGATTTACATTGGCCTTAGAATGATTATTCCTTTTCAGGTGTGATTTAAAAAATGAAAATATTTTCTTCAACCTTAAACATTCTTTCTTTCTGTCTGAGTTGTCAATGTTTAAGACTTTTAAAGTTTAAAAGAAATGGGAGTGCTTTTGTGTGGCCCCTAAGAGTATGGAGAGCCTCTGGTACTGTGCCTAGAGGAGAAGCTGGCCTGGAAGAAAGTATTAATATCACCATCTCACTCTACTGATTAGGAAACCAAAGCCCAGAGGGGTTAGGTCCTTTACACAAAGCCACACAGCTGGAGAGTGGTGGAGTGGAGGCTCTCTCTGGGGCAGTCTGACCCCAGTGCCTCTAGTCGTCGTTGCTGACAGCCAGACTTAGAGTGACCAGGACTTCTAGTGCAGTGCAGTGCAGGTGAGTCACTTGGGGACAAGGCGGACCTGAGCCAGTGGGTCTGGGGCAGGGCCCGAGATTCTGCTACTCACTTAACCAGTGCCCAGGGATGCCGACAGCCTACAGACCGTGACAGAGGTTCCACCAGATGCCCGGGGTTGAATTTCAAAATACTCCCAGCCTTTCAATCCTTTTAAGTCAACTGGCCACTTTGTCCCCTGAATGACTGTGATCGTTAATATCCATATTTCCCTAAGTTCCCCTGATTTTTTATTTTTTGCAGCATGGTTGTCTCATTAATGTTTCATTAGGCAATGGTTTTTGTTGCATTTTTCATTATTCTCTGAAGGATCGTGGCTCTTTTCCACCAGAAAAGGAGGAGGGAAAAATAAGAGAAAAGAACTCCATAAATGATTTGAAAATGAGCTGAAGACTGTCTTTTTGATCATTATCAAAGACAATGTAAATAATAAATGAAGTGCAAACGCCACAAGCTCTGAGTTTGCCATGATGACTCGGCGCTGGGCTTCCTCTGGCTAGAGGGGCAGCAGGTGCTAATGAAATTCTTTCTCTGGGGTTCCAGCCTTTGGATTATGAGACTCGCCCAGTGCGAAGCCTGGTCATCGCCCTGGAGAATGAGGAGCAGCTCTCCTTCTGCGAGAGGGGAAAGCTTCAGCTGCCAAAGAAGGCCACAGCAAGTGCCACCGTGAGTGTGCAGGTGACGGATGCCAGCGACCCGCCAGCCTTTCACCCCCAGAGCTTCATTGTCAGTAAAGAGGAGGGCGCTGGGCCTGGGACCCTGTTGGGAACTTTTAATGCTACAGATCCAGACAGCCAGATAAGGTGAGAAGACAGGGCCAGGAAGGGCAGTCATTTGGGTGGAAATAGCCACATAGCCGAGAGGGCTCCTGTTGGAAAACCAGCTCCTTGGGCGTGTTCACAAGGCTGCCTCGGTCTCCATGATGAAAACACAAGAAGCCACAGTGCATGACCCCCAGCCTGGGTTTAATGTCGTCTTTGATCTGCAGCTTTTTCTGACCGCACCAGGAGAACTCACCTGTTGGTTTTCCTTTGCATTTTCCACGTGTCTTTTTGCATTCTTTCCTTTGTGTTAGAATAATTCATTATATTTTTCTGTCTCCCCTCTCTGTACCAGAAGTTATAAACCAGCACCTCTCTTGCTTCTGGGCAAGAAAAGTGAGTTGTTTTATTTTTTTGGAAGTTGTGGTAAAATATACATAAAATTTACCATTTTATCCATTTTGGAGGGTACAGGTCGGGGCGCTAAGCATATTAATAATGTTGTACAGCCATCACCCCATCCATCGCCAGAACTCTTTTTATCTGGCCAAGTGGGAGCTCTGTCCCCATGCACCACTCTTTCCTCCTTCCCCCTTTCTCCAGCCCCGGCCCCCACCATTCGACTTTTTGTCTCTCTGAATTTGACGACTCCAGAAAATTCACCAAGTAGATTCTTACAACATTTGTCTTTAGGTAACTGGCTTATTTCACTTTGCATAATGTCCTCAACATCCATGCACGTTTAACGCGTATCAGAATTTCTTTCCTTCCTTTTTGATGCTGGATGTGCGTATGTGGTATTGACACAGTTTTGTTTATCCACGCATCTGCTGATGGGCACTTGGGCTGCATATGGCCTGAATCTCCTGATGTTCTTGAGGAAATGAAAGAATTTGGCATTTTGGATCTGTGTTCCATGAGACCGTGATCATGGGGACAGAGTGGGGTCATGAGTCATGATGCCCCTTCCCTCTCTCAGCCGAGCTCAGTGGTCAGCCCCAGGCCCCACTCCGCTGGCTCCATTCATCCACACTCTGGTGTGAGATTCCTCCCCTTACAGCGATACTGCTCATACTGCTCGGTTTCTCTGTTGGGAAAGGCTAGGTTTTTTAAAATTTACAGTTCATGATGGTATGGTAAGTTTGCAAAATCTAACGAAATTGAATTACTGAGAAAACTGTCCTGCCCCACGGCAACGCTGACAACCCTAAGAGCTTCTCAACACTTGCTCTTCATCATCACCGTTGTCTCGTTGTGAGCAGCTAACCAAGAGTTCACAGACCCCTTCTGCTGCATAGTGCTGCGTCTCGAGTTCGCGTGGCTCTTAAGAGGTGGCTGTCAAACTATAGTGTGTATCAGTCTCTGGGGGAACTTGTTAAAATGCAGATTGCTGGACCCCACCCCTAGAATTTATTTATTTATTTATTTGAGATGGTGTATCTCTCTGTCACCTAGGCAGGAGTGCAGTGGCAAAGCCTCAGCTCACTGCAACCTCCACCTCCCAGGTTCACGTGATTCTCATGCCTCAGCCTCCTGAGTAGCTGGGACTACAGACACATGCTACCACATCTGGCTAATTTTTGTATTTTTAGTAGAGACAGGGTTTCGCCATGTTGGCCAGACTGGTTTCCACCCCACCCCTAGAATTTGATTGAGAGGTCTGGGGCCAGAACTGAGATTTGCATTTCTAAGAAGTTCCCAAGGATGCCAGTGATGCTGGTTGAACACCTTTGAACATCACTGATAGAGAGCCTTTTCTTATTTTATTTTATTTTTTTAATTGTACTTTAAGTTCTGGGGTATATGTGCAGATCTTGCAGGATTGTTGCATAGGTACACACATGCCATGGTGGTTTGCTGCCTCCATCCCCCCATCATCTACATCTGGCATTTCTCTAATGTTATCTGTCCCCAACCTCCCCACCCACCCCGCTGTCCCTCCCCTAGCCCCACATCCCCCAACAGACCCTAGTGTGTGATGTTCTCCTTCCTGTGCCCATGTGTTCTCATTGTTCAACACCCACCTATGAGTGAGAACATGTGATGTTTGGTTTCCTGTTCTTGTGTCAGTGTGCTGAGAATGATGGTTTCCAGATTCATCTGTATCCCTGCAAAGGACATGAACTCATCCTTTTTCATGGCTGCATAGCATTCCATGGCACTCTAGTCTATCAGTGATGGGCATTTGGGTTGGTTCCAGGTCTTTGCTATTGTAAACAGTGCTGCAGTGAACATATGCGTGCATGTGTCTTTATAATAGAACGATTTATAATCCTTTGGATATATACCCAGTAATGAGATTGCTGGGTCAAATAGTATTTCTATTTCTAGGTCCTTGAGGAATTGCCACACTGTCTTCCACAATAGTTGAACTAATTTACACTCCCACCAACAGTGTAAAAGCATTCCTATTTCTCCACATCCTCTCCAGCATCTGTTGTCTCCAGATTTTTTAATGATCGCCATTCTAACTGGTGTAAGGTGGTATTTCCATGTGGTTTTGATTTGCATTTCTCTAATGATCAGTGGTATTGGGCATTTTTTCATATGTTTGTTGGCCTCATAAATGTCTTCTTTTGGGGAGAGAGATCCAAAATGGC